>OW679201.1:20931560-21038260 GCA_940337035.1 Agriotes lineatus | reverse complement strand
TGAAGATTCGTGATCTAATGAGCATTCGTTTGTGATGTCCTTCCAGGCATTTCGGTCTTGCGCTTTTACACTGGCTTCTTTAAGTGGTTTATTGGTCACATTTTTTATCTGGTCAATCCACCTCAAGGATGATCGACCTCTGGGTCTTTTTTCGTCAACCTTGCCTTGGACGATTAATCTTTCTAGACTAGTGTCATTTGTCCCACATGGCCGAAATGACATAAAATGCGCCTACGACATTCTCTGGAGAGCCTTTCGGTGACATTAAGTTCATTAAGTGTTGAGGCGTTCGTTCTTCTCGCCATCCACGGTATTCGGAGCATGCGCCTCCAACACCACATCTCGAAGGCATCTATTTGATATCCCAAGTATTTTTGAAGCCGTTTGTCTATGATCTTAAGTACTATTTTACTGGCATGCGGAATTAGGGATATTGTTCTGTAATTTTGGCATTGTTGTTTCGAGCTTTTTTATGGAATGGTATGAGGATTGATTGTGTCCATTCTTGCCATTGTCCAGTTTCCCAAATCGTGTTGCATAGATCGTAAAGTATTGCTATTCCCTCTTCTCCCATCGCTTTGAAGATTTCCGCGGTGATATTGTCAGGTCCCGGGCTCTTGTTTGTCTTTAAGCTGCTAATGGCTTCTTCCACTTCGGATCCTAACAATTCCTGTTCCATTTCCAAGCCTTCAATGTTGTAGTTTCGTATGCCATCGTTTGTTTCCTCTGTATTATTATCTAAGTCTTCGCAGTATGTTCTCCATCTGTCTATTACTTCTTCTTTATGCCACAATAGTTTTACGTCTCTATCTTGTATAGTGTAAATTTTAGGTTTAAATTTTCTGGATACTAGTCTTACTTTATCGTGAAGATCACGTATTTCGTTTGAGTTCTGATGTCTCTCAATTTCTTGATATAACCCTTTGATGTACTCGTTTTTGTCTCGTCTTTGTATTTCTCTGTTAAGATCTTTAAATTCTTGGTTTTGTTCTTCTGTATATATACCTTTATTCCTTACTTTTCTACGAAGTTCTATTACTTGAAGTGTTTCCTGTGTAATTCCTTTTTTTCGGGCTGGTCTCCGCTTTATATATTGTATTTTCTATGTAATGTTTTAAGTCGTTTTACTTTTTGTCGGATGTCTCGCTTGGTTTAATGTTTGCCTTCAATTTTGTTAGTTGATTTCTTGACGTAGATATTTCACTGCACTGTCAGATGGTCTACTCTTCTGAGGTGTTCTTTTTAGTTTAATTTTGTAGTCTGCTATTAACAATTGATGATTTGAGCCACATTCCGCTCCCGGATATGTCCTGGTGTTTATTATGCAAGTTCTCCATCGGGAGTTAATCATGATAAAATCTATTTGGTTTCTAGCGCGATCCCTCGGTTGTTTCCAGGTATATAATCTTCTAATATGATGTTGGCAACATGTATTTAGAATCGTGAAGTTTTCTCCTGACAGAACTGCAATAAGCGTTCGCCCCATTCATTCCTTGTGCTAATACCGAATTTACCGACAATATTTCTGTATTGGTTTTCGTCTTTTGTTTCTCCAACATTCGCATTTAGGTAGCCGATTATCATCAATATTTCCCTCTTAGGTATTTCTTCGATAGTCTGTTCTGAACTGCCGTAGAATTCTTCTATTTCTTCGTCTGAGGAATTAGAGGTTGGTGCATAGACTTGGATCACGTTTAAATTGCACGACTGTGATTTGATCTTAATTACTATTATTCTACTATTTATAGGTTTACATCCAGTAACACATCTGTTCAACCTTTTAGGCACTAGGAATGCTACTTCCCTTTCACTTTTATCACTGCCGGCAAAGTAGATTGTGTTACCCGTGCCTGTAGTGAAGTGCCCTGAACCTTTCCAATGGGGTTCACTTAATCCGAGTAAGGCCAGATTATAGGTTTTCATTTCGTTTTCTATTATATCTAACTTTCCCGGTGGCAACAGACCTGTGACATTCCATGCTTCGATTCTCGATATTCTTCTGCTGCTTTTGTTCTTGTTGTTAGCTGCATTCGAACCGATCCCCCCCGGACATCCGAATGGGGGATCATCTTTACGTCCGGATCCATTTAATTCGAATGAAGCTATGCGATTCTCTTGGGAAGGAATTCATCTAAGGTAGGTTCCCTTTACTTTCCTCAGCCGGGATAGGATTTAGGTAGCATGGGTTTGATTGGAGGGAGTTGGGGTTCAGGACATGGTTCTTTCCTACATTCCGGAAGTAGGAGGAAAACACGGCTCGAGAAGGCAGGGTCGCATACCTGAAGTAGGCCTAACCTCTACCGGGATCGTAGAGGTGTGCCCACGCGCTACCTCTGATTACAGGATTATAGGTGGAAGCAAGCAGTCTCGGAGAAAGCTATATTAAAATACCCTTGGCCATACTGAGGTAAAGCGGGTTTTGTGCTTCTACAACTGAGTTAACTAGCAAACAAAGAGCATTTAAATACATATTAACTTAGACTATAAGAGCACGCGGCATTGCAACAATGATGAATAAGTTGGCATGCAATGCAAGGTTCAGGTGGAACTCCAGTGCCGACTCAAGGATCTCAAGTATGCAAATGAAATCTGTCTGCTGTCGAAAGCACACGGAGATGTATAGTCTAAGCTCAATTATGTAGCGACCGAAGCACCGAAGATAGAGCTCATAGTCGACAAGCCAAAGAAAAAGGAACTTTGTATTAATACTAAAAATGCAAGATAATTCACCGCGAATGGGAATGAGCATGTTGTCTAGTTAACGTACTGGGGAGTGTTTTAGCAAAGACCTCTTCAGGTTGATGAAGATGTATCGTATAAGATCAGTTATACCCGACCTCAAAGAGTAACCAAATACACACTAAGACATAGTAACGCATCTTCCGAAGCAATCTGACTTCGATTTCCTTATATGAAACCAAGACCTGGAAAGTTACACACACCATATCATAGAAGCTGAAATTGTTCGCTAACCGTTGCTTCTGACAAATATTCAGAATCCATTGTCCGGGTACTATTGATAATGGAGATCTATGTGAAAAAACGGATAAACTACCTATGACCAGGCAAAGCAAAAATTGAAAGTGGAAATAGGTTGCTCGCACTCTGAGAAAACTGAACGAGACAGTAGAGAACGAGGCCATAAAATAGAGCTCACAGGTGAGGAAGACACATCTAAACTTAGAAGAAATCAACCATGACATGATCACTTAAGCAGGGAAAGACATGGAACCAATTCAAGTAGGTTTTTAAATTGTTGTTAAACAATATTTGATACGTCACATACTTTCAGTGCATATATTGATGTATACATTGTTAGTATTAGTATGTGCCTCCACAACTTCGCAGGTCTGTGCGTGCGGTCTATGTTTTCCAGCGTCTGTCCCCGCCCGCTTGCATATTGTTCGGAATGAGAAGCTATATCGACTTGGATTTTGTTTCCCGGCTCCCTTTTGGTGGTATGATGGCCAAGAGCTAACGTTTTTTGAATTCTCTAAGTTTCTGCGGCACCGGGTTTGAGAGGGTTTGTACAGGAAGTTACCTCACGCTCTGCTAATCCATTTTGCACGCGGCTCGACCATATGATGTAAGTAGTTTGAAGCTTTTCTTCCTGTATTTAAGGCGTTTGTGATTTTGAGTATTTTTCTTATTGCCACAGGTTCGGAGCTTTGCTCCCGTCCTTTTTTGGGCTATTTTGGGGTTTTTCCTCACGATCTACGTGACCTTTCGAGTAGACAGAAGGGGTTTGACAAAAGAATTGTGTAAAATGTTTTGTTTTACCTTTCATTAAAACCATTTAGTACTGTGGACAGTGATCCGTTGCTTGAGTTGCTACAGCACCTGTCGGATTTTTCAGAATACCGGAGGCTTTTTTTGGGACTCTTGCCGTTATGTTCAATTAGCTTCACGAACTGCGTTCTGGCTTGCACTTAATGTTTTTCATCCATGAAAACTACAATAATTTCCGTTACACCTTTTTAAACTGTGGTAGTGTTTAATGTAAAATTCGTGTTTTTACTTTTTAATCTGTGTTATCTGTTATATTTAGTAACGAGTTTATTGTGTTTTGAAGTGCACCTTAATTTTAGCAGTTATTGATCACCCCACGTAGTGACTCTATTTTTGATAATCACCTTACTTTGTACTTATGATATTGGTTATGTAACTATATACTGTGATACTAGCATTTCGTCTTGTTCTTGGTTGCTGCTATCTCGATTTGTGTGCTTTCTTTCAGATTAGTGTACTGTTTTGAGTTTATGTATCCTCTATGAGGCCTGAATACACTTGTCGTTAATAAAAAGATTCGTTGGCGCACTTTTTGGCTAATTGTTAATTAATAGTTAGTTCTTAAAGAACTACATACCGTCTTCCTGAGTTAGTCCGGCCGGCAAATATATCCACGTAATTATTAATATTATATTTTTGAGGGATTTGGCCGACGAATCAACTGAAGCTAACAACATTAATATCTAACTGGATATTTTATATATATTGCTACGTTACTTCAGCGAACTCGTTAGAAGTAGCCCCAGCAAAATCAGCACTTTTGGACAGGATTTCCATTTTCCTCTAGCACCTCCGTTCGCTGTTTCCTGCTCGTCTTTCAGCACCTCGTTTGTTTGACGACTAGTGGCTTTTGTATTTGGTTTTAAAGTCAGACTGACCTCTAGCCTTAAACAACTTTTCCACTGCCGAATTTAAGCACAAAAATACCAGCATCTGTCGGATCAAATAGTAACACTAGAGAAGAAGTTAAAAGTTTTTATTCAAGAATAGTCAAAGATTGTCACAGTCAAAAACTTTGCGTGACATTCGTCTTGAAGTTCTATAACAGAATCCCGTCGTTAAAGCTTACAATATTCCACTCATTACCGAGATTCATGGACATTTTGAGAAAAGCTTTCAACATGTTAGGAGGATAAAATTAAATCGGAATTTTAATGTTGAGGATTCGGCAAGTTTAGATTTAAAGAATGTCAGCTTTTAAGTTCTTTTGCTATGTAAGTTGAATCAATCATCATGTGATAGGAGTTGTATTTAGTGGCCAGAGCCATAATTTTAACGTAGACAAACCCTTTACTTCCAGATATACGCCGCTATTACGTATCTTAAATATTCTAATTAACATCTTATATAAGCCATTATTATCGACTGAAATACTTATATGTACTATCTATAGGGAATATTAAATTTGTTCGGTTACAGTTATTCCTTATTTAAATCAAACAACATATTTTACAAATGACCAATAGGCAAAACTGGGAAAATTACTAAAAAAATAATTAACTAGTTTTCAATTACTCATATAAAATAGTGATTAAATTATCAATTACTAGGTAAGTGTAATTGCACAACATAAATTACTTTTTCGATTACTTTCACTAGAAGCTGTTGTCGTATATTTGTATTTAGTAGTATTTAGATAGCCATGCGCTGGTATTTCGTTTAAACAAGCAAATTGAAATTAATATTGTTTATTTTAAACCAATATTGTAAAATAAAGCTATTTGTTTTCAATTGCTATGAAAAAAATTAACTCTGCACTTACCGCGGACATGTTCTTCGCTTCTTACACAATAATTATTAGCAATGCTACATTCTTTACAGCCTACACTAAACAAGGCACAACACATGCACGTCTTATCTACAAACATACGCACCTACACTAAGTATATATTTGCTCGGACACAAAATCAGATGTTATCTGACTAGTTATAGGAAATCATAAATTTTACTTATATTGCTCCAGAAATGCCATATCTCTATTTGCTTAACATGAAAGTTAATACGTCCCTGTTTTTGTTTTTTTGGATCTTAAATACCCTATAGTACCCGCAAGTAATTTCAATTAACATAAGTAATAAATACTTGCAAAGTGATTTAAATATTTTACAGTAATTTAATTACTCAAATGTAAATGAATAATTGAATGTAGTAATTACTTACTTTCAAAAAGTAGCAATTACAATTATGATTACTATATTTTGAAAAGTAATTCAATTGCAAACAAATCAACAAAAATGAATTTAATTAGTAATTTAATCACAAAGTGATTAATTACTGTCCAGCTCTTCTAACAGTTTTAATAGAAAAAGAAACAATCCCTCTCAAGAAGAATTCCTGCTATTAGAGTTTGTAATCGAGATCCATATATTAAAAATATTACAATTTTAATACATTTAATTACTAAGTACATCTCACCTGTTATCATAGCCACATACTGGGTCAGTATTTTTGGGGTAGCACAAGAAATATGAGTTGTCGGCATTCTCCTGGCGAGACAGCGATATGCCTAAACACTTTAAAATTTAGAACTTCCTTCAGTACCCCTTTAAACGATTGTGTTTCAGACAAAAAATACCAGCCCAAATAATTACTTGAAGTATCTGGTAAATCCAGATAAGGTTTGACCTTAACCTAGATGCATTTTAGATTCAATTTAGATTTGTAATAATCAGTGTTGATAAGCTTGCTTTCCCCACTTTTCACAAATCGCACACACTTTGAGATTTGTTATGATTATAAAATGTTCCTATTGTTTTGCCAGTATATTTTTGTTAGGTTCAATGACCACATTTAAGTTAAGTTTGCTTATTATCTGTGTTTAAACTATTTTACGACTTTCTTTAATGATCTAGAGCTGGTCTCCCTGTTATTGTAGATGTTGTGGTAATCATGGGTCTTTTATATTGAAAAACTTTTAGTAACAGTTATTTCTTACAAGAAAAACCTTGAACTACCTAGTTCGGTAAGACTTATCCTTCAATATACACTTATCAATCATCTAATTGTTTTCGGCATTGCTTATGTCGCATCAGTGGTACAGCAATGATATTTTATCTTCTACGAAGTTTATCAGAACATAAAAAAACAAAGTTACTAACCCGCTTTCCGTCTCCGACAGCTGTATTGAAGAACTAACGATGATAAATGTGAATTTACATTTGAACAGGATTTCAATAAATGTTTTCACTAAAGTAGATAATAATTGCTCTAACTAACTCGTCTGCATTATGTAATGCATATTTAAGGTGAAAAAATTGTAAAAGGATTTACGCAAAACTTCCCTCACAAGCGGACATTGTGACACTAAATAATGTAAAAAAATCGAATTAAGCTAGGGGTAAAAATATCTTCACGTTTCGAATAAATTACATTAGCGGTGTTCGAATTTGAAGAATAGGAGGCAGCGTATGCAATACCAGAGTTTTTTTGGATATTGCAAGTGAACGGACTATTCCTACATGCGCTACAGAACACATTTTGTGTCAGCCGGTTCCGGCTGGCTTAAATAAAACCTCTTTTCGTTGACACTTCTTTCTGCATTTACGCTGTATCTGCTGAGTTCAATTTTAGTCAAGAGTAAAGTGTAAACTATATTCAAATTGTTATTATCTTGTAATTCAATTAAAGCAAAAATAAACAAGTGGACGTTGTGACACTAAATAATTTTAAAAATCGAAGGCAACTAGGTGTAAAAATATTTTCACTTTCTAATAATACTGAAACAACAGAAGGGAAGCACTTGGTAATGCAAAGTACATAAATTTTTAAATAAAAAAAAACATTACCCGTGATGGGATTCGAATTTGGGTGCCTGCGAACGAGCATTCGTCGGTATGTGATGGCTAAATCGCGCCTTTACCGGGTTAGCTATCGGACCGCTTCGAATTCTTTCGATGCAGCTGCATTCAACGTACCCTACTTATTGGTTGCTCCTTTTTGTATTGTACAATATCTATCTTGTATCTTTTGGGCTTCACTTTTGGCAAGAGTAAAGTCTGCGCTGTGCAAAAATTACTAGTTGTATCTATTTGTAAGTTAAATAAAAAATAAATAACATTTTATTTTTTTAAGGTGCCCACTCTGTATATGTTTGTCTGAAATTTTCTCGGTTTTATTCCAGGTAGATATATAATGTGTATGCAAAATATTCTCTTCCTCAAACAAATAGTTTTTGAGTTACACCGCCAACAGGCAGACAGACGGACGAAATTGAGAAAATCTTTTTTTCGTCATCTATGGACTCTGAAATGTGAAGGTCTGAAGAAATCTCGGAAGATGTTTTTTTTGCGATTACAATATTTTCTTCGTCTTTTAGACGACAGTAAAAATGATAAGAATGTCCAGATGTCATCATTTTTAGAGTCAAATCTAGTGCGCAACTTTTCCCAGTTAGTGAATAGAGACTGAGCGAAACCTCGATTCTAACATTGTTGTTTTTAAGGAATGCAATCCATCAACTTAATGTTGTGTAGCTGTAATTCATAGAAAGTTGTCGCCCTAATGCTGTAAGATTTCGACAAAAAATTGTGTGCTTACCATTTTTTTCAAGAATAAACAATTAAAATAGAGTGAATAAGCTATTGAAGTAGAGTAGCTTGGTTGCAACCCTATAAAAACTGGAGCGCATGGTAGAGCAAAAATACAAGTAGAATTCTTGCAATCTATAGTGATAAATGAGTAAACACATGTATGAGAAGTTTCTGGTAAGATGATGATGTTACGTTGCATAGAAATTTCAGAAAACAACGGCTTCTTACTTAGAATAATAATGTAGTCCTATCGAGATGTTATCCCCTATTACAGTTATTTGTCGTTCGGTAGGGCCTACAATCTTGTTGCAATTTTTCAAAGCATGTGTGATGGAACTTTTCTAATTAAATCAATGGCTAGGCTTGATCTCATCTTAGCCCTACATAATACTTACGTCTTAAGTCCAAAACGTATCAAAATCCTTATTTATACTCAAACGTAAACCCAAAGCAAGTAATTTCACGACAAAAGTATGTTGTAGTATAATTTCATGTACTCTTCTGTCAAACAATATTGTTTCTCGTAGAAGTGAGAATGGAAATTAGACTTGCAATACATCTTGGTGATTCAATGGCTAATAACAGGGATGTTTACGTAAATTTTTATCAGACTCTTGCGTGGGGACCTAATATGTAAAGACTAACTGCTCTACAAGACATTTTATAATCGCACATAGCTCCAGTATAGGTTTCCGTTGGAAGTTGTACTGATGGTGATTGAGCCATATCTGGAGAACATAACTGTTTGCAACTGTACACATTGAAAAATCACTATTACTATTATTATTACTATTAGTTTTCTGCTGGCGTTTCGTGTGAGTTGTGGCCTGGGCGACCTATTTTGCTCTTAAGTGTTTATTGGACTCATGAAGGGATCTCCAAATAAAGAAAGTATGAATTGCCTTCATAGGGATCTTCGAGATCATTTCGGGTGTCAGCTCTTTTTCACC
Organism: Agriotes lineatus; assembly: GCA_940337035.1. Lineage (NCBI taxonomy): Eukaryota > Metazoa > Arthropoda > Insecta > Coleoptera > Elateridae > Agriotes > Agriotes lineatus. The sequence continues at coordinate 21,028,992 of OW679201.1, read as the reverse complement.
TTACGGTTTCTAGATCCTGGTTTTCACACGAAATTACATGATAAAATTAAGTACAGACACTAAAAGACATAAAATCTCTGATTTAAGATGATATCAATGCTATATCCCACCCCCGTACATCGCATATTGAAAAAGAAAATGTAGCATCATTTTCGAGTGGACAAGCTAAAACAATTTTTATTTTTTTAACCAAGGCAATACCCCCACATTCGCAGAAAAGTCAAACATCCACGTGATAATGTACATAGCAACTATGACAAGCGTCATCAAAAAGTGGTATGTAAACGAGTAAAATAACATAAGCTATTATCAAAATATATACATTTGAATCATAGAATTGGAACCTAAAAGAATAGAAAGAAAGAATAGAATTATTGACAAAATAAATCAAACACAGAAAGCAACTAAATAAAAACGTAGTCCGTTATACTGGTGGTTCCCGGAAGTCGGAGAACTACGAAGAAAGAGTAACAGAGCAAGACAAGAAGTTGCGAGAGCGAATACATGCGATGATGTAGATAAAGATACGAAAGCGGAAATAAGAAGCTGGTATAAAGGGTGCCGGACTAACTTGATGAAACCCTTTGGAAAAAGCAAGCGGCAAGCATGGCAAGTCCTGCGTGAGGATATAAACGGCGATCTCTGAGGCCTAGGATTCGAAAACGTCATTGGCAGCGTCTGCGGCGTATCCTATCTAACCTAACAGGCAAAGAGCAGACGAGAATAGTCACAACAATTTTCCTAAGACATGAAGCGATGGTGCCGAAGATGAACATCCGCCAGGAATAAATATCACTATGAAAGAGATTAAAGAGGTGCAACAAAGAATACAAGCAGAAAAATCCTCCAGAGCCGATATGATTCCACGAGAACTAAACAAACTCATCAGAAGAGGATCACATGGGCAAACTGACTTTATCAAGAAAACTAAAAAGACAGATATAGAAGTAGAGACCTACCTGCCTTTAAGCCTATTAAATACTACTTAACTATTAATTAACTATTTAAATGGTAGGTTTTGCCGAAAATCAATACCGTTGCGGACGATTTACTATTGACGCGTTGGAGAAAATCCAGGAATTTGTGAGCGGAGCAAGGAGCCATACAAACATGTATGTTGTGCTTGCTGGTAACATTTGATGCACTAAATACTTTCAATACGGTTTCCTGAAGAGAAATAGTTGAGGAATTACAGAACCGACTGCTAGCACCATAGGTACATCATCAACATAGAATGTGGGTACCTAGGGAATATGATGCTTCAGACATAGAAAGCACACAAGATAAGAATAGCATGTGGAGTTCCACAAAGTTTCGTAATAGGCCCTACTCTGTGGAACCTATATTATAACAAATAATTAACCCTGGAGGTAACACACGACATAATGATATTGAGGTATACCAACAATCTAGCAGTGGTGATCAGCAAAAATAATAGAGAAAGCATTGAAGACGATATAAACTGAACATTGGAGCGTATCAAAAGCCGGATGACTTAAAAGGGCTTGCAGGTATTTCCTTAGAAAACGAAAGCGGTGATAGTGCTGGGAATGGAATCCAGACAAGGTATAACTGGAGCAACAGAAAAATTTCAAATACCTAGGAATTTAAATCGCACACAACGCGGGTATGGAGTTGCACATTAAAAATTTCGCTGAAAATGAGAAAAGGACAGCAGCAGAATATGCCTCAAGATGCCTAATACTACAGTTGCTATGCTAGAGCGCAGAAGAAAAACAATTTAAGTGTATTAAATTTGATTATATTGCACGGAGTACTGCTATGGTAAACTTAGATGACAACAAAACCTTAAAGGCAGGTGTTAGAGTGACTTCAAAGGAAGTCTACAATAAGTACAGCAAGTTCCTACAGAATGGTGTCGACGAAAACGATTCCGATAGATCGACTGGCCATGGAACGGGTCTATGACAAGAACGGAAACAAGAAAAAGCAGCCTGAAGAACTGACAAGCAAAATAATAACAAGAAATAAAAAATCTTAGTGGAGGAAAACGTTGATCTCAGAAATAGAAATTTGGCTGAACAGATCACTCGAAAGCGTACGATACTATCTCATAAGATAAGATAAAATAAGATAAGAATTTATTAGTCCATATTGTAGCTTCTACATACAAATTAGTATATAGAAACAATTCAGACAAGTCCAAAAATTAATATAAAAGACGCTAAGTATTGTAGGCATACAGCAATACACAAAATAACAATATGCACTAAAGGGTCAGGTTGGTTCACATTTAACGCAGTGCTCAATAAACTCATTAATCAAATAACAAGCAATCTGGAGTAAGAAGTCTTAGTTTTTTCTTAAATATAGTTAGAGTTTTTGTTTGTCGTAGTTCAGTCGATAGAAGATTGAAGTATTTTGGACCGGCGTAATACATATATTTTTTGTAGTAAAAATGATTGAAATCAGGGGCTCTAATATCATCTTTGTTACGAGTGTTATATTGGTGGTTGTCACCATTTAAGGCAAAAGTATCTTTATTTACGTATACATAGCATAATAGCTTATATAAATATATACTAACGACGGTTAAAATTTTATTTTCACTGAATATTCTTCTACATGAATCTTTAGGTTGTATGCCAAAAATCAACCTAATTATTCTTTTTTGACAAACAAATACTCTATTAAAATGTTGAGCCTGTGCCCATGACAAAATATGGAATGATAAAATAGGATATACAAGTCGGTAGTAAGTATAGTAGACATAAGTGCTATAATTGAAAAATCATTTTTTAAGTTTAAAATAGCAAAAAAATTACGATTGAGTCTTAAGCACATATCATTTATATGACTACACCAGTCAAAATTATTATTCATACAAAGGCCAAGAAATTTGACGTCAGTAACACTTGTTATATTCTTGTCACCTACTAAAATATCCCGGAGTCCGGGTGACTTAAATTTTCGGTAAAACTCAACAATAACAGTTTTAGACATATTTATAATTAAATTGTTCTTGGTACACCACAGTGTGAAATCATTAATAATTTGACTTATTTTTGTGCTGAGGATATTAGGATCTTTGTCACTTACTATTATACATGTATCATCCGCATACATAAAAGTTTTGCCAAAACTGATGTGCTCAGGCAGGTCATTTATGTACAAAAGAAAAATCAACGGGCCAAGGACACTGCCTTGAGGCGTACCTAATTTTATACAATGTACATCGGAGTATACATCACTGTTTTTCACAATAAAGTTCCTATTTTCAAGAAATGACACCAACCATTTATTCAGAGAGCCCCTTAAGCCGAGTGCATTCATTTTATCAGCAACAAAAGCTGGATTTACAATATCAAAATCGAAAAAGATTCCAGCAGTAAATTCATTTTTATCAGTAGAGTTGTAAATATGTTGTACAAACTCGGTACTGGCAGTTTCTGTAGAAAATTTCTCTCTGAATCCATGTTGACAGGTTGTGATTAGTCCTCTCATATTGAGAAAACGAAACACTTGGTTGCAAAGTACTTTTTCGAATATCTTGGATATACAACTAAGTAGGGATATCGGTCGGTAGTTTTCAATCATGTTGGGGTCTTGTTTTTTATATATTGGTAGAACGAGAGCTACCTTTAAACGCTCAGGAAAAGTACCAGAAAGTACGGATTTATTTAAAATCTTTGCCAATATGGGAGACAACATATCACTACATTTTTTGAGTAATGACATGGGAATTTCATCAAACCCAGTCGACTTTTTGTCTCTTGAGTCAAATATAGCTTTTTGGATATCATAATCAGAAACAGGGATAAATACCATAGAACTGTTTTCAAGCTATACAATATACCGCACCCTTAAAACGAGGTTTAAGTACAACCCTAGCTAGCTCTAACTTTCGGTAAAATATGACGTGCATAAGGACCAGGCAGCGGTCCTGAAGGTTACAAGAAAATCATTAAATTTTAATACAAAATGGGCGAAAGTCGTTAAACACAACAGAAAACTAGATCTAGCTATCAAAGTAACCACCTAGCTTGGATGCCTCTGACTTCAACCTAAATCTTAAAAAAACGAGCAGGTTTATTTTGTGCTACGTCCTAGCACAAATACTCAAAGAAAATATAAACTAGTAACGGTAAATAGACTTTTAATATACAAACAATGTAACAATTACAAGTCGTAATTTATGAAATTATATTATTAAAACAACTCAGATAAAACCTGGCGCTCTACTGCACAAATATTAGATACATTTGCAGTCAATCATAATCAAAATGACACAAGTAACATTCAACATCACACATGTGGCAAAAACAAAAAATTAAAAGTGCTCATGTCTACAACAAAATGGAAAAAGTTGACATCTGGATGCCATGCAACCTTCCAGCTAATTTTATGAAACGTAACTCGCTTCGACCTGCATAAATTGGAATTACTGTAAGCCGGGTGCTCAAGCACACACTACGAGAGGTTTTTTTACAGGGTACATATGCAATGCTACTTTATTATATTTATTTTTGTAAATTAATCTGTGGCATTTACTAATTGTGCCCTTATGAAAGGTAGCTTCTAATTGGGCCTAGGGTCGATTTATTAACACTTGTACTGATTTAAAGAACAACAAGTAACGACTGTAACACTGTATCATAAAATAAAATAAATCATTTGCAAAACTATGTACAAGCTATATTATATTTGATGCTGATCATGTGGCTGGTCCTGGAAAGTTAGGCCACCTCAGTCGCATGGGCGTTTTGCAGAGACCTTCGCTAGGAACGGTCGTCGGAACGAACGGTGGATTCGAGTCAGTGATGGCAGAACTGCAACGGTAAACGAATTAATGACAACTAGTGTTATTGTAAACAAGCGGGAAGGTTTTGGTTTATTTCAATTAAAAATAGAATTGATAAAAGCTATGAGTTCGTTACTTTATGCGGGTATCTGCACACGTGTGTGTCCTTTTGATAAAGCCGGATGAGAGCCTGACCTAATTTATGGGTCGAATTCCAGGCATCTTATCTGGACTCGTACGCGTGTTAAGGTTGTTCTTAAAAATGGACAAATTATATTTCTACAGGGTAAGTACGGGGTTTTACTATATCTTTAGAACCGGCATATTTTCCCGTAAAATGCGAGACGGGTTTTAGGGCCCAAAAATCTAAACTAAAGATTTGGCAATAATGTACTCAAATGTACGTAAGTTTAACTTTAGTATGAGTCTGAGGGCTTTGCACGAATTTGAATTATCGCATTTCAATACACGGGTGTGTGCGATATTTAATCAGGTTTGTTTAACGTAAACTGAATTCCAAAATCCAGCCATTCGCCAATTAAACTTTACGAGTTTATAGGGGCCGCCAAAATAGTAAACTTTTCAAAATAATTAATTCCGATTTCCCAACCATAAATTAATTTGAATATAAATGATCAGGATGGGCCTCGCGAAATATTAATCAACCAAGTCAGTTTATTCCGATGTTCTCAGTCATAAACTAAACCAAGCTGAATGTTTATTCGCTTCACAAGTGAATATAATAATTTAAACCACCATATTCCGATTTCACAATCATATAGTAATTTGAATGCAAGCAGGTACCTGGGGAAGCTAGTTCCAGATTAACCCGAATTTTCTGGTCAGCGAGAAGCGGCGGAATCAGGCTGGACTGTCGGAATAATTTAGGATTACCTCTCGGACTGGTATATTTCGGGCGCTCCAGCCGAGGTAGGAACGAAGCCTTTCTCAGCTGGAGCTGCGGGATCGGCCTGGAGAAGCGAGGTTCGCTTTCACGGAATAATCTCTGGTGCTCCGGACGGCGAGAAATTCCATTTTATATGTTCTAGTTACGCTGGGCATCGCAGCGCTTGGTGGAAGGAATGCGATGTGAAAAATTCTCCGTTCCAGTCGCGCAGAACGAGGAACTCGCGACTCGAGCGAACTGGGAATTTTCTAACGCCAAAAACGCGAAGATTAAGCGCTTTTAATTTGAAATTAAAGTTTGGTAGCACTTAATCAAGAGCAAAACGTTACACATACACAATTTCAGCTATTTCTATATGAAAACGCCATCGCGCGTTGATAAATCTATACAGGGTGTCCCAAAAAGCATGGGACACCTATTAGTCATAGATTTCTTACTTTATAATAAACCGATTAAACCTAATATAACTTAGTACAAAGTCCCTTCAGTAAGAACTTATAAGGCTTAAAATTTAAATTTTTTAAAAATTTTTTGGTTAGTTTCCACAAATGTACAGATATCGATTTGAATTTTGGTATAAATGCTTACTATTATATACTGCACTAATTGAACAGTTTTCATAATTTAGACTTTACTGTAAGAGGCAGTTTACCTGTCTTTCAGAACTTTTTTTAGCTCTAATCTCGTTGTAACTTTTTCTGAAATTTTAGGTTATTATCTAAAAGAGAATTAAATGGCACAACAGTACTGTACTTTTGGTTCTTAAGCCTAAAAGCAACCGTTTATCTTAAAATGGTCATCAAAAGTTTTTGGTTGTCATTAAGAAGTGCAATTATCAAGTAGCCATGATCACAAAAACAATGGTCATCTAGTAAAAAACAATGATAAATCAATTAATGCTATTAGTGACATACGAATTTGTTCTTTTGTGTTTAAGAAAATGCGCTACATAATTAATTCTCTAATGTTGAAAGGTTCGTTATGTCGCAGCATTTTCGTAAGCACAAAGACAAGAAACTGATGTTCCCAACGTCATTAATTGATTTTTTATTGTTATTTACTAGATTACAATCATTACCCATTGTTTTTGTGATCATGGCTACTTGATAATTGCACGTCTTAATGACAACCAAAAAGATTTGGTGGGCATTTTAAGGCAAACGGTTGTTTTTACACTCATGAACTAAGAGCACATTATTTTTGTGTATTTTAATTCTCTTTCAGATAATAATCTAAAATTTCAAAAAAAAAATTGAGATAACGAAGTTAGCGCTAAAAAAATTTTGAAGGATAGGTAAAGTGCCCCTTACAGTGAAGTCCAGTTTATGAAATTTTTTGTGTTAGTGCAGTATATAATAGTAAGCATGTACAACAAAATTCAAATAGATATCTCTACATTTGTGAAAATTAACATAAAAATAAAAAGTTAAAAATTTAACTTCAAGGCCCTATAACTTCTTACTGAAGGAACTTTGTACTAAGGTATATTGGATTTACTCGATTTATTATGACCTAGGGAATCTATGACTAATCGGTGTCCCATTCTTTTTGGGACGCCCTGTATATTACATTAACTCGTGCGGTTTATTCTAGTCGAAGGCCTTCGCATTAAAAACAATCAATACTCTGGCAAACCCCTTTACCGATACAAACAACCCCTAATTTAAGTTGCATGTACTTACTGTTTATACGACGATTTCACAACAACAGGCCTAATTACCGCTGAATTAGTACAGAACGAATAAACTAAAAAGAAAAATCTTACCAGAGATGGAAATCGGCCTCACGTGCGTTTCGAAAGGACGCCGCAAAGCGTACGCCTCGATTGTTAACAGAAATAATATTACGGCTAGAAAACAGCCTACTAGATTAAGCCGTTCAGATCCCACAGGAGGCTTTAATTTGTCCACGAGCACAGCCGCCCTCAACAAACGCTGGCAATCCAAAAAAGCACTTGCCAAAAATACTTTTCCAGGTACCTTATTATATTGACTCTCGTGCGTTTTTCGGAAAAACCAGATTCTTCCACGCCGCGCCCGGCCAAAAGCGAAACGTGCGAGGCAATAATATTAGAGATGCGAGCTGCATCGAGAAGCGAATCGCAAAAGTAACGCACAAATAAAATAGGGCGTGACAAAAATTTATCACCGATTACGGGTGCTTCGAGACAACTTATATCTACTTTGAATAAGACAAACGGACACTTGAATATACGGTGAGAAGGTGCTACACCGACACAATTCATCTGTGATTGTGTAAAGTGGAAGCAAGGCAAACTAGATGTTTTGAACAAAATTGGAGAGCAAGTGACAGTGCAGAACATAGTGCAGATTATGGTAAAAAACGAAACCAACTGAAGCAGCGTGGATCAAGCCAAAATACTGAAAACTAAAAAAAGACGAAGAGAAACAGTGAAAGTGGTGTGTTAAAGCAGAGGAAAGAAATAATGCAGAGAAGTTCTGCTGTGCTATCATGACAACGAGGAAAAGCTTTACTCAGTGAAACTTTGACACTACATCCGTAATCAAGAAAGTTTGATCCCATGAGGGCTACTCCTGCTCTAAAAAGGTTTCCTGTCATTCACAAAGGCAGTGAAAGTAGTTTCGGTCGCTTCTTTACAAAGCATACACAGCGACTTCAATTTTAGCCCTATGTTAAATACGTGTTTGTTCATGCAGCAATGGCCTATGAGGAATCCCATTCCCTGCATTATTTTATCTTTTCAGTATTTGAATACTGTTACGGTTCAAAATTCATTTTTAGCTATTCGCCTAATTATTTGCCCTAATCTCGGTTAAAATTAACTTTTTACCGTGTCTTTCTTCAGGTATGATTTTCCCTGCATTATCTTTGAGCATTCAGATCGTCTGACAGTTTTATTGCAAGCTAAGTAAGCCATTCGGTCGATATTATGGGTCCAAATGCCCCTGCAGTGTAGGCTTCACCTCATGCATTTCAAGTTACATTTTCCCTTTCTCCCAATATTGGATTTTTGGCTTATCAGTTTTTGGAAACCATCTTGTCATTCCGCCATCCTGTGCTGCAAGAGCTAGGTGCTTCGAAATTTACGTTTTGATGGCGTACCTTAACCAGGATTTTTCGTTAGCATCCTAATTTGGAATTGTGCCGTTTTATGTCCTGAACTCCATGGAAGTTCGGAATTGGGCTTTGTGAGTTGCATTTTTGGCGAATTCCAGCCCGAATATTGTTTGGGGATTCCGCTCTAGCAAGGCACATGTTTTCACTTTGGCGTTGAACAGCCGTAGAAACCTGAAACGGGTAAGGTGAATAATTTGGACTTATTCGGTGTACCTCCATGGCTATTTGCCTTTCAGCTTTTACTCGACGGTAGCATGCCTGTCGAATTTCCCTCGTTGGAAGCGAGGCTACCGAGCTAATACTGGGAACGCAGCTGTCGCCGTGTGGTCACGTAACTGCCAGCCTGGTGACGAGTTTCGCTGACTGTGGCCCCCTCAGCTACCTGGTGATCGTTTGGCCTCCTTGCAGTCCTTAGCCCCCCCCCCCTGTTTTTAACATCTGCAGCGGAAGAGAAGTCCACTGCCAAAGGTCTGTCAGTTTAATATTTCCGTTTAGAACTCTCGGGAATCAGGTGCCCCCTTGGGCCGTTTGCGTGGCAACGCTGCAAGTTGCTCGATAGACTCGTTTGTTATATTGTGTGTTTTTTTTAAAGCTATGAACTCACCTACATGAATATGATTGAGTTTGCCTTCAGCAAATCAGTTTTAGCAGTAGCTCTTCTGCACAGTAAGTAGCCGATTAGGTCATTTAGGCGAAAATATCTCTGGATTCGGGCTAAATTTTACCGGAGTGGTTTTGTACCGCCGTGTGCGGAATATTGTGTAACGGTATTATATTCGCATTGTGAAGCTAAGTGCACGAAGGTTAATCCTTTCAGATTTTAAGTGTTATTTATTACACCGTTGAATTAGACTACTTGCCCAGCTTTGCAAGCAATTATTGTTAATGCTCGCACCTCGGCCGTTTTAATGCAGAGTACATTGCATTGTTCGCGAAATCGCTTCGTGGTACCATCGCAAGATCTTGTCGGTCCGCGACGACGCTAATCTGATTTGATCATTATTTAATTACGAGAGGAACCTTGCATACAGGGTGTTCAGTTAAATTCAACCTACCTACTAAATTTACCTTTCAATTTAATCATTACGCCGGAGCCTCGATGTCTTCGAGCTCTTTTTAAGTGCTTATTTAGTAATGCATTTGGCCAAATTTAATATCAATCTTGTAATATTTTTTTAATACTGTTAATTAGCACTATATACATATTGTGTGAAATTTTATTAATTCTGGGCCCGCCCGTTAACTTCGCTTGATGCCCTTGTATATGTAACTGGCTGTACTGTGGTGAGCTTAGCCTCAAGCCACCGTTGATTTTTTTTGAACTGTGATATGGTCTCCTTATGGAGATATTGTGTGGAATATTCCGTAATAATTGTTGTGTAAAATACTTGTGGATCCCCATTTACTGTTTGCTTATTATACTGAATCGTTACTTAGGCCAGTAAATTTTATTTATGCTCCCTTGCCGTACCTCTTTTTCAGGAAGTGTTTGGTAGCGCATCTTATCGTATGCCTATATGTGCGATTAGCAAAGAGCTGGGTTACCTGCTACCTGGCGCCCATTTGTTTTATTTTCAGCTGAAGCTTTGAGTCTCCGATTTTAACCCACGCCCTCCTCTGGCTGAGAAGCCGGCCGCTCTTGCTTACCGCCCCCCCCCTTACCACCAGAGTATCGGTAATTAGCGGTAACAATACTTTTTCGGTTGCCGTCTTCTATGGTTAAACAAGGACGCTTTGGAGTGAACTCAATAGTTGAGATTGCATTACGCTGTAGGGCTATACAAAATAGAATGACAGCGATTGTGTGTAAAACTATATGTATTTTGTGATTGTAAAACGTTTCAGTCCAAGTATGTTTGGCATTTACACTGCTGGAGATAGATTCATATCTAAAAAATATAACTGTTTGCAACTATTTGTAGAAAACAAATACTCAAATTCTGGGTTGAATAATAATCATATTTTGTTATGGGTAAAAAGCGTTACACATTATATCTCATTTGATTTTGTGCATTTTGATCACCTCTTTCCAAGCGCTCGGCGTTTTACGATTATCGATGTCACCAAACTCGTTTTGAATGGTTTTAAGACGCGCGGCAAGGTAGGACAAGCAGCATTCAATTATCTTGTTGGCACCTGCGGCGATATTTTTATCCGTAGCTTCCTTCTGCTATCCTCTTTGACTTAATCGCACCCAAATACTTCGTATTAACCTTTTTTTTAGTTTAAGGCTAGTTTATAGTGACCTAGGAAGGTAAGAATAGTGTCCTAGCTCACTCGCGCTACCGGGGATTTGTATGGTTGATTTACGGAGGATATTTGGGTCTTAATTAGCCATTTAATATAATTGCAGATTTCTCTGGCTTTGTGATTTGTTGAGTTCTTGTAGTGCTTCCCCAGTTTGGTTCTTTGGCTAACGGTTTCTGCAGAAAGTCCGTGCTGTGTCCTCACTTGCCTTTTATTACCTTTCCTGGTAGCTTATTGTTGCTCTGTGCTTTTCGGTGCCGTTTCGTATCATTGCTGAGATATTGTGCTGTAAAGGTAAAAACAAACCTGTACATAAAATGAACTGAAGTATTGGAACCAGCGGCTAGTGTTGCATCACCTCCAAGTTTGTCAATAATTACTGGCGCATTTATTGCACTTTGAATTTCTACGTACCGATGGCACACTATTATTGTCGCCCTCATGTTATGCTTGACCTGCGCCATCGTCATACATTTGTAATTGCTCGCTAACGCTATATTTAGTGTAAACAGTAGAGTTGGCTGAATTCGTGGCATTCGCGTTTGTGATTTATACAATTGCTGAAATTGTAATATTTCGTAACATATTTAATGTCGTTAACTAGCAACTGAAGTGTTGAACCTGTTTGAAATAGATTTAACGTCTGTGAAAGATTTTTTGGCGCCTCCTGGTAGTTTTCACACCCTTTGCCGATTATATAAAAGAACCGCACGCTGTCTTCACTGTAGCTAGTCGGCCTTCCGATATCCCCATGTAACCCAAATGTCTGTTTCCTACGATTTGAAGCTGGTTGAACAATTTTGGTTTGAGACTTGAGTTTAAAGTTGTTTGCTGTTTTTAGTAAAATAATTATATAAAGTACTTTTTTTTCCTACAATAATTCTCAAGGTCAACTTTCTAGGGGATAAGTTGCATAACTGCAGGGTCCCTAGTTTTAATAATGTTGGTACATAGATATTTAGTTCGTTTCTTCCACTAAAAAAAATATTGTCATTTTGACAGATGTGTCATAATTTAATATCGCTTGCTTCATTTTTGCATTTAAAATAGTTTTTGGTTTTTTTATCCGATTTTATTGATGATGATGACGACTCCATGTTAAAAAAAGAAATTTGGCAAGAGTTCAAATTAAGAAACTTTGACATTCAAAATTGACAGATAACCATAATTTTGAAAAAGTTCTACGAACACGAGGTATAAAAATTTCCTACCGTTTTAATCACATATCTACCAACATTGTAACACTTTGACAGTTATTATAGAAAAAAACGTACTTTACCTAGAAGTTGGTGACAACTTTTTCTAATAGAATATAGTAAACCCACTTTAAAATGTTTCTCATTTTAATAGTAGTTTGAGTTGGAACTCCGGAAAAAGCTTCTTCAAAGAACGTGTAGCCACATATAAGGCCGATGCCTGTAAAGGAGGTTGCGGATGCGTTAGGCACAAAGTTTTAGTTACCTGCATTTATTTCGAATGTTTATTCTTAATTTTCCGTAAATATTGAATCATTACAATAATAAAACATACAGTACACCTCCTTAACAATCTCAAGATACCTGTAGTAAATTTACTTAGTAACTACAGTCATTAAATATTCCAAACAAATTTTCTGGATTAGTCCTGTAAAAACATATTGTAGAAAACGTTATTTTCAGCCTAAAAGTTGTGATATAATGCGTTATTTTCAGGACAGGTGCCTAAAAAATATCTTATACTACCTATTTTGAGAGCATCCCGGTTGAGAGTGCAATGACATCTCAAGAGAACAAGTTATTAATGTTTTCGTTCCTGTAGAATTGTATGACGAACAAACACTTGCTAGAAATTTTTTATCGCCGGTTGTAGCTTTACGGGCAAGCTAAATTATTAAGGACTGTTTTATTAGTATGGTTTGTTACAGTTCTGGTTCAGCTGGGGCCAGAATAAATATATTTTATATGCCTGTCCTAATACAGTAATTCTCAGCTTACACTTGCACTGCTCTGTAACTTATTTGTGAACCGGAGTGCAGTTACAGTTCGCGTACTACGAAACAAAGTAAGTCAGACTATTCTACACCCTGCAGATATATCAAACGGCACTTAATACAAGTTACACGGATTTGGCTTCGTACCTTCACCACCAAATTTGTTTTCACTTTCTCGAGAGAAGCTTTTCTGCCAGTCTGTAGCATGCCCCTCCCACTGCAGGGTAATTTTATTTTCCATGTAAGAAGCATTAAAGCCAAACTGTACAAGAAAACTGTATTCTTCAAAGAAAGAAATGGCTCTTACCTTGTGTATTTTTCAACTAATAAGAGTAACCTTTTTAGCATATTAGCACAATAATATAAAAATTCCCAGCTTGTTTATAAAATAGTATATGTGTGTTTCATATGATATTATAAATAGTGATGCGATTTTTTGCCGAAATTAGCGATTTCCCGATATTCATAGTTCTCCACTAGTATTTTTAAAATCTGCAGAAAGAGAAAGTAGAAACAGTCTCACCTCTTTAAACCTCACGGTTGTCAACGTTGGACTGGGGAATCGTGGTGGACTAGATTGTTTGCTTTCGTTGAATCCTATGGGAATTCAAACCAGATTTTTGGGTTTAGAACCAGATGCTCAACTGCCAGGCCAGCTCCTTTGCTTTTTTCGTTCAAGTACAGTACTATAAATATCACCATGGGAATCTAAGAACTTTATACAAAAAACTCGTGGGTATTTTGGGAGGTATTCCATCATATTCACATTTATGAAGTTTCTAGTATCAACACTATCGAATTTTTAAAACCAGTTTAAAATCTCGCACATGCATTTTAAATATCCGTGCTTTCTCGCATCATTTATTTCAAATATTGGCAATTTCCCGCTCCTGTTTCAAATTCAAATACCGACGCTTTCGGCTCGTTCTAGTATCGTATAGTTTTGATCGTTTACATGTGTGAGTTCCGGCGCAGGTGTCCTATCACGCCAAGTGGTAAAAAGCAAAAGTGCCTCATACGCCCCCGCGTCACGATGGATTAACTCAGAGGTAGCGTTACGAAGTGGTTGTGCAGTTTTAACCTCACGGAAGCTTCGGTCGCTGGCATACTTAAATGTTGATAGATTTTCATTCGTTTCTAAATTTTATTAATGATAATTATATGTGTTAATGTACATGTGCTATGCTTTTTCACATTTATTTATTGTGAGATGACCGGCGACGCGAACAGACCAGAAAAGGTACGTGTCTAAGCAGCCGGAACGTCCCACCAGACCGGCGAAGTAAAGCGTCGGTCCTCTGACTTCGAATTTCTACGAGGGCCGGCCGAAAAGTGCCTTCCTCATTCGATCAATGAAATTCGTAGCGCTTATTTTTCCCCTTTTTTTATTATAATCAACCCCTATTGTGACAACATCTCATTCTGAATTACGTCGTGTTTATCCGAACCCACGCTTCTCCCAGATAAAATAGCTGGACAGCCGTCTGTTATATCAAGTTGAGGCGTGATAATAATGAGTTTTGCCTTTTTAAAAATTAACGTGTCCTAGCAACTCATTTAAGTTATTTTCAAAGTATTTTTAAGGTCGTAACAGTTAGAAATCGAAACTCGACGTTCAAAATTTTTCGAGATATACATCGAGAATGAGTCGCACCTCACCTGGTCTGCTGTCGTTACCATACTATGTAGAAAAGTGTGGCTTTGATAATTGCATTGTTATTTCACTTATTTCGATATTGTTGTTCTAATTAATTCGTAAGAGAAAGTACGTGCAAATGGTACTGTGCTGTATACTACTTAGGTAAAAATATTAATGATTAATGGGAAACTGGAAGGGTGAAAGAATGACATCATTATAGACACAAAAATTAGTTGCTCATTGCTTCATGAATTACTTTAGTGGATTTTCAAGGGTAATACCACAAAAGGTGAAAATTTTTTGAGAATTTCTTTTGTTCACATGCAAATTATTGCGTTTAAATTTCTTGAAATCAAAACTGCGTTAAATATTCCGCGAGGCCGCAGGTCGAGTGGAATTTGAGCAGTTCTTGTTGAGAGAAATTTGCAATAATTTACATGTTGACGACAAAAAATTCTCTTAACAAATTTTGCCTTGAGTGGTATTTGGAACGATAATATGGGTAGATGACTTTTACCGTGTTCGACAGCACACATTTTTAACGTTTTCCACTATTAATTCAATACTGGAGCTTCCTACACCATTGTTATGAGTCTTTAGAACGACGCTGATGTGCAAACTTTACTTTGACGTTTTGGAGAAATGTCAGTCAAAGGCTAGTCACTAAATTGAAATTATTGAAACCAATCGGACTCGCGTGAAAACACTGTGACATTAGGTGTTTTCAAAGACAGTCAATTTTGATTGGTCGTTTCTGACAAATTGAACAATTTTCATTGGTTCGTTCATTATAGTGTTGAATAATCTTTTTAATCAATGAATTTTAGAAACTGGCCAATTTTTTACATAAACTGAACTAATTTTTCAGTTCGATTTCCAGGATTGGACAGTGTCATTGTTTAAATAGAAGCACTAAACGTGTCACCCATATTATAAGAGATTTTATCAGAAGTGAAACAATACGGTAACAGCACGGTAACTCACCATGTAAATCACGCTAAGGAAAAATTATTTTTTGAACTACTTTTTTGTTTAAGGCAGGAAGGGATGCATGCGCTTGAGGCGCGACATTTTTGTAGCCGTTCTCTCCAATTTCCATGCTAAACTTTAGTTTTTGGCTTTTAGGGTTTGTGCTTCGCCTTTTATTTCTTACGTATTTTAATTTTTTGGGTTGCTTACGCTTTTGTTTTGGTTTGGTACATTTTAGAAGCAAAAGGGGGCATTTGACTTGCTTTTCGGTAATTTTTAGATTTGCCATTAAGATCCCTTCTTCTAAAGAACTGTTTGTGTACAGATTCAGAGTAGAGCTATCTTTGGTTCCCGTTTCTGTAACTTGTCTAGTCTTAATTTTCCTTTAATGCTGTTAGACACAGCCCTTCGGGTTTCTTCTAATAAACGTTTAATAAATGTATCCCAAAGTTCGCCAGTATTCAGGTGCGGATTGGGTATAATGATTTGATGTATTTCTGTAACTAAATAATTGAATCAACTTTTTTTTATTGTATTTTAGACGTAAAACCACCCATAACCTCAGATACAGAACTGTTGTCGCAGCGGCTTAACGTAATCTGCGTTTCGTCGAATTTATTTTAAGCTCCCTTTCCGAGCGATCCTCCAACATTCTTGCTAAATAGCAAGTTTGTTGGGTTATAAATTACAAGCTGAAAAAACCCATACCACCTGGTAGCACGCATTCGTTCTACTCCGATTAGACTCCTCCGATGTACGTGGTTAACGAGTACAGGCCAGGGGTACATTATTCAACGTTTATGATACCCGGGTGTTACAGTATCAAACTGTTTTAACGACACGCACGAGTGAGTGAGTGTCAAACACTGGGACAAGTTCGGGATTCGTCCACACTTACCCTGGAAATCGTTACAAAACAGGCTAAAGGCCACGGCTCGAATACGCTCAGAGAGATGGACGTGGTCTTAAAATAAGACACCACAGGGCAAGCGTGTTGGTATGTATAGGATGTTACAAAATAAATGGGCGCCACAAGATCAAATAGAGAAAACCCACGCTTAACCGAATCTTGAAAGTCAAACGGGGCAGAAATACTCAAATACTGACTCTGGGAGCAACACTGTAGCGATAGCACGTCGACCTACCTGCAACACTCGTACTTCGCTTCCAGGCCTCAGTTCACATCGATCTTGACATAAAAGTGGGATCACCCTGTAAATAAGCATGCACACATCCTAGGGATAATCAAAAGTCTAATACAGTGAACAAATCTATTGGGCCAAACCCATGCCTAAAAGTTACATGAGGGCTGACCAAGATCGGCGCATACAATGATGTACAAGTAAACGAATATTAATTAAGCCCAGCTGGAAACGCCTCATCTTTTACCAACGCTTACATGGATACATAACAAACATTCAAGAAAGGAGCGCCCAGTGCATGAGAAAAAGCTATCAGCAAATAACTTAATTAAGTACCCGAAATTGAAGTGCCGCAGTAAACGTAACGGCTTTGATCAAATGCTGCTAGCCATTATAGATCTAATTGAACACAAAAATGTGAAGTACTGCACTAAACGCGCCAAGCTCGAGTTAAATTCTATTAACACAATTATTTAATTAAGCACACCAAACTGTAATGCAACAGAGCATGCTCAATAAGCTAAGAAAATGCCACTAGCAAAGATGTTTGATTAGTTACGCAAAAAGGCGCCGCAACAACAAATGCGCACTGTATTAGCAAAGCGCCTCTGGCGATTATATTTGATTTAGTTACACACGCTAAAACGGCGACAGACGCGTGCACAACTGCGATTGAAAAGTTTTTAGCAAGCGTGATTAATTTAGTTACACACACGCTAGGATGCAAACAGGAACGTGTACAGCGCTGATTGAAAGTTATTAGCAAGCGTGAGTCATTTAGTTACATACGCTGGAATGCTAACTAAAGCGAACACAGCTTAGATCTGGCAGGCCTGAGTCAGTCAGTGGCACACGGTAGCCAAATCAACGGCAACACACAGCAATTAGCGCATAAATCAAAGAGCACTAAATACCTTGTTTTCTGATTTGGTTCGGCCCATCGGCAAAGCTCTGACTGCAGCGAACAGGCGGCGGCTATCGCACAGCGTTCAGGTTAGCCTGAAGAGTGGCGGGGCTCAAAGATGTCTGGAAGATCCCTTTGATTTATACGGGGCGGTTGCATAACGCTATCCTAGCCACCACAAACCTGCGGAGCCGATATTTAGCCTGCCCGAGAAAATTATCCCATCTCCAGATGACGGACATAATGGCTAACAAGCCGTCGTAATTGCTTAATGAGCGGCATCGGCGTACTTAGGACACCCACACACGAGCGACGAGCACACGCTGCTACCTTCACCACTCGCCGAGAAGCGTCTTATTCAAAAAGCCACAAGGAAGCTGTAACAGCACGGAAGCCGGACACCGTACCCGAAGGCAATGACGCCGGCGGCCCCCCAAGAGCCAAAAGCGCTCGCAGAGAAGCGCTATCAACATCGGCTCGAGACTGACTAATCGTAAAAGCCAACGCTAAAACGGAGCTTTGCGCACAGATGCGCTGTCTGCTAGATGTAACCAATAGGAAGACAATAACCTCGCCTGTTGACAACGGAACCGTCTGCGTGCGAGAGAGATCGACTGATGTTTTTAGTATTTGAAGAAAAGTATCTCACTTGCTCTCATGGGTTATAATTTTTGCTTGAAAATAAACGTTCCTACAACCGGCGAGGCAGACAGCTGCACGAACAACGATATGAAGATTTTGAATTATTGTGTTTGATGTTAAAAGGTGAAGTATTATAAAATACAATATTACCAAAACGTACCCCATATATAGACAGACTCGCCAATTTTGTACCAAAACTGCTCCAAATGGTCACGGATCTATTGTAATTAAAAATAGCCTGACGCGGGTCCAAGCCATTACCTTTGGGCTTTCCACTAACGATTGAAACTGTAAATCCTGTCAAATCACCTTTTGTAGATTTTAAATCGTTGTAGTTGGCAATTAGTCTAGTTTCACTTGCTCAGTGTAGTTTTTTAATGTATGATGCATATTCTGTTTGTCAAGGATAATAACTAACGGATAGTTTCACTGGTATCTGGCGATTGCGTGAGCCGTTTGCTTTTAAATACGATGAATAGGACTATTTTATTCCGTGCACCCAATAAGACCTCGACGCATAACGTATTGTGCTGATCATTTTATAAAATATTTTACTAGAGTACTAGGTAATGCTAATTACAAACAGACTAATCGATTCCAAGCGCCTTTAATAAAAGCAATCCTTTTGTACTTGTATAATTCTCGCATACTGTTTGTTCATTGAAACTATTACAATGCCTTTTTTGGAAGTTTCGTCAGCCCGCGCTTCTCGTTAAACATCCAACCAAACGATTGACGTTGACTTTGGCATCCCAGTTGTGAAGGATTTCCTTTAAGAACGCAGTAACAAGCATGATGCTAACCTAGAATTTTACATTAATTTCTTAATGACACCACTACAACAAGAAATAAGAAGATTAAAAAGATGTTAGGCAGCCGACCTCAGATGGTCAACAAGCGGACTATTCACTGGAAGGGTTCATATCTTGTCAAAAGAATCTTATGCTATTATATTAGCGTATACAATATAAAATTCCGATTGCTGACTAATGAAAATTTATAGAAAATAAATATATTATTTATATAACAATAATTTAAATGCTGGGTTCGCAATAAATCTAAGAAATGCTGTGTTATTTATATACTAATAACCTGTAAGTAAGTGTTTAAGTGAATCCCAAGTTTCTTGCATATAACTAATTTAAAGTTATTTACATATTACCGTATTCCTTAATTCGTCCAGTTGAACTAGCTGTATCATTTACTGGCGTTAAAGTATTTATCTTCATCGGCGTCGTTATAACCAATTTGAGTATGGTTGAAAGCTTTATTACCGCTCTCAGTGTGGTAATATATATTACCGCACTCGGTGCGGTTAAAGATGATATTACGGCACTCAGTACGGTAATATCCATTACCGCACTCATTTTACAAAACAGGGAATATATTAAACCACAATATATTGATGAAGATAAAATCTTGAACCCTACACGTTTGCTTATGGCACTTAACGAAACTCGTTAAGATGCTTATAATCAAACTTGTATCGTTAATATCTATAAAGTCGATTTTTTAAAATGTAATATTTTTAAATAAATTATTTGTTGTTGCTATACGGCAAATTATGCCCCTATGTTTAATATTTATTAAGGCAAAATATTCAAAAATTGTATTTAGTAAGTACCAGAAAAAAATTATTATTATTGGGAAACTTGTAATAAATATTAGTAAATATTGTCTATACTCATTTGTGAATGCGTAGTTAGAAGGGGTTTAATTAATTTGGTTAAGAAATAAAGAACATTTACTATTTTCCTCTATTTTCCATGTTTAAGTTCTAATACTGTCTGTCACTATCTGGAGTTATAGTCATATATTTAGAACAAAAACAACACGTTAATTGCCTGATTTATATTAGTAACGTGGAATTGCCATTTCTTAATAAAAGGAAGCAGGCTTTATACCCTGCTTCATATAAAATCGGTTTAAATAAAGCACTTTTGTGATAACAGATCAATGGAGCATCCATTCAGCGAGATTCTATGATTTTACAGATTTCTATAAAAGCTGTTGGCATATAAAAATAGAAAACCAGTCAAAAAACCAAATTCATATATTAGTTAAATACTTATACTTGACATTTTATAGTTGTTTTAAGCTGGACATAACTATCAGCATGCAATCAAAGCAACTGAATTTAAAATTAAAATATACGTTAGTTTTAATGTTTCGAAAATGCTTTTTCTTGAAAAATAAAACTTTTGGAGAACACGCAGGTAACGACAGCTGAAACTTCAAAACTACTGTTTGAATAAAAAAATACAGACACAACGGCCGTAAAATTTCCATATGAAGCATTAAAACGGTAAAATAGAAAAAAAATTCGAATTGAAATGGGATCACATGAATTGACGAGTTTACCAGATGCAAGAATATTTTAGCTTAGTATTATCACTTAATATGAGTAGAAATTAAACATAAAATTAACATATATTTTCAAGACTGAAGGTTGTTGTAACAATACGTATTTAATTAAGCTGAGGAATGATTTGGCTTATTTTATTTATATCACCAGAGTACACAATAGCAACAGTAAATAGTTGCTATTGTATGAGATTCGCTTATTTATATAAAAATAAACATATTCCACAGCAACAACAAAACTAATTTTAAAATGTTTATCGGTTGCAGGATATTAATGCCTTGTTTACATATACAAAAGTAGGCTGGTAACTAAATGATAACTGATCTGTACGGTAATAGTCCATTACCGTACATGGCAACCATAACCATACAGCAACCGATAAACTATTGAACAAATCACTGATGTTATGAATCATAACAGCCTCAGATGTTTTAAAATCCTCGCTCTGCGAGCTCGGATTTCAATACAACATCTGCGGCAGTTATGATACTCATAACATTCCTAGATATGTTAATAGCTATTAAATATTTGTTGACGATGGTAACGTAAAACTTTTATCTTTCTTCAGACTTAAGTTCTTTTTGAATTTGTTCCAAAGTTTTCCCTTTAGTTTCAGGGACGCAAAGTATTATAAAAACGAGCCCCAATGCGCATACTCCAGAAAATGCGAAAAAAGGTACGTGCAATCCGAACTCATCCTTAGTAATTTGGAAAAACTTCGACGCTATCGTCGCTAATACTGAATAATAGATATCGGCAAAGCTGACTGCAGCCGCCTTAATGTTGGTTGGGAAAATTTCTCCCAGCAGCACAATAGGAACCGTTTGCATTCCCATGCTAAAAATCACAACGTAGAAGATAAGGGCGGCGATTGGTACCAACCCAAAGTTGCTCGTATCGATGTCGGTGGAGTTCTGGATGTAAAAGTAGCAGGCTTCAATGAACAGTGCAAAACCGCTCCCGATTAAGGAGATGATTAGCAACGGCTTCCGTCCTGATTTATCCACGATTGAAGTGGAGACTCCTGATAGGAGCAATTGTATTCCGAAATAAATTATTGATCCAGTAGTAGGCGAAATAGAGCCTCCAGCTTCTCTGAAAATTATTTGGGCATAGAACATAATAGCGCATGTTCCGCTGAGTTGCTGGGCTGATCTTGCGGCTATTATTATGTAAAGCGCCTTTCTGTTGCTCTTCACAGTTAGCAAATCGAAGAAGCTTCCGCTGTTAGTGGTTTGCTCTTTAGTTGCTTTGACCATCCTGCTGAGCTCTTGGTCGACATCGTTGGTGCCTTTAAGAATCTTCAAGCTCCGCCTAGCACCCTCATGGTTCTTCTTCATAAGCAAGAAGTAAGGGCTCTCGGGCATCCAAGAGAAGGTAACCAGCAACAATACAGGCAATGAGGCCGCTATCAAAGCTGCTGTAGTTATGGGCAAGAACGATCCTATGACATTCATCGCCAAAATTCCCAAGATCCATGCTACGGAAACCCCAGCTCCCAGAAAACCCCTGATTTCCGGATCAGCAATCTCACCTAAATACGTGGGAATTGAGCAAAATATCAAACCATCCGATATGCCTGCAATTAATCGGCCTGCGAGGATTACGTAGACTGATCTCGCAAAGGCTATCATAATCCAGGATGCGAGGAAAGGAAGTGATGACAATAGTATGACGTTCTTCCTCCCAATTCGGTCCAAGATAAACCCTGAAAGAATCGAGCCTAATATGGAACCCAGCAGGATAGTTACAGCAATCCAGGAGCCTTCGTCATTTGTGGTGGGAATGTAGGAATTGCTGTCTAGAAGCTGAGGTAATGAAGGCGAAGGCCACCCATAGTGCATGCCACAGGTGACTATGTTAAGAGTACCTGCAGTTAAACGACAACCAATATAAAAGTAGTCACAAAATCTCTGATTTCAGTGTTGCAAATGATTATTGTGTTATTCTAAAAAAACTAAAAAAAACTAACATGGATAATACATTGTGTTGTAAACAGACGCCCTGCTGTTGCGAGTATAATAGGAAGAAGAAGAATTTAAGTATATATCCCGAGGTCAGCAGATGACAGAATCTACATCGACAAAAATTTTAGTATTATGATTTTTTACTTTTATATCAAGCAATCTGCTGAGAGTAATTAATAAAGTTGATAAATTAGTACAAAACTCAACGATAAGGACTTACCTGTGACCATCGCCAGGTACTGATATATCGGAAACCTCTTAACAACACCCTTCATTTTATTGGGAATTGAATGTACAGGATCTAACAGTTAATATATCTAGCACAACTGGACATTAGTAAGTTAAGCTTACTGCCAAAAGCATTGCTTTTCAGACGCGGACTAGCCAGGCATGTTCCTTCACCAAAATCTATTTGTACAATAAACAATTGCAAACAGTTGAACGTTATCTTTTGCTCTTGATATTTACAATTATTGTTTAAGATAAGCCTTACAAAATTTTCTACTGTTTGTGTGATTTGCATAACTGTCTCTGTGGCAAACCCATAAAAAGTATGTTAACAAAGGTATTGTTTGCTATATAGATTAACTTTCTAGCAGTATTAATATTGTTTTTACAACAAATTTTCCGTGTAATGGAAATATGAATCAGCAGAAGTGTATGTTCAATGCTTATAGAAAAATTAAAAACCTTAAACGTTTATTCAATCGCTAGTATCTGTCTAAACTATTATTTATTTAAATTGACATTTTGAACTACTTTTTGTAGTTTCGATTAACTTACTGTCTGTTGTTTTCTCCTATATCCTACGTTTTTTGAAAAAAAAATGTTTTTAAATTGTTAGTAATGCCGTTGAGCAATATGCTATCGGTGGTGGAATGTTTCATGTGTGGCTTTACTAGAATATCACAATAATGCAAAATTGCAAAACAGTAGAGTAACAAAAAGATGAATATCAATCAAAAGTGGAAAAGAAATAAAATTAACCAGAACCTTTTTCAGTACCTAAGCAGCTAAATCCTCAGCTCCGTAAAGCCTCGACGTTTTGAACTAACTGAATGAGGCAATACTTTTGCGATAAAAACCTTCGAACACGAATATACGATACAAAGAATAGTAACAGTACTATAATGTTTTTTCAGTATTCAATACCACTACTAACTGTATTATATATCAATATCGTAATTTGTTACTGTTACACGACTCTTTTGGTCGCTTATATGTTAGTCAGAATTTCTAAATGGGAAATTATCTACTTAAATCCAATTATACAATATGGTACGTAACTACACGAATATTTTCAACTGCAATAGCCCACCAGAAAAACGTTAAACAGCACAGGGTGAAGTAACTTAAGCAAATATTATGGTCTTTTTGGGGCATCAGCATCCGCTATTCAATGAGGTTCAGCCATTAAGACCTATTATTTCTGTTCTAGAATCATAATATTTTATTTAAATTTTATATATTCTTCTGGATCGGCGGCTAAATGGCTAACGCCTGCTTCAAACCCATGTTGCTCGAGGAGTTCAACTGTTGGCCTATAGGTGATATCGCAAGCCTGGTTTCGCCACCTGGTAAGGTTTTAAAGATATGTTATCTAACTTAATTCGATGATCATTCATCCAGAGAATTACTTTGTACACGCGGGTGCACTAGCCGGCCGCCAGCTCAGTCGGATGTGGAAGTGCAGTTATATTTTTTAACAGTCCAGTCGGTAGAACGAAATAATAGATGCCCAAGCGCCAACGATTTTCTTTTGTGTTATAATACGGCGAGAGCACCCAGGTGTTCAAGAGAATTCGTAATCTCTCAAGGATAAAGCACAAACACAATTCCTGAAAGAGGAGCTTCAAGGACAATAAACAGTCGTGACTAAATTAAACCTCCGTAACTGATTCGGGATCGCAGTACAGGTAAACATATCACAAAATTATCGGTCCACTAGCAGAGTCGCAGGTGGCCACAATATTACCTGCTATACTAATTAAGTTTAGCTAAATTATCAGTGGTAGCATGAAGTACCTCGGAACAAGAATTAAAACTAATATTTACAATTTATACGTAACAATAAGGCAATCGTCCTATCTCACACATTAAAATTAGGCTCGGAACAGGCAAGGATTACAGCGGCGACTGGTTTCGGAGGAAATACAGATGCGAGTCCAGCAGCGAACTCACGGCCGAATGATATCACGGTTCTCGAATTGGTTTGGCCCCAATTCGGGCGACCTGAAGCTGGTGTTTCAAAGGAGAGTACTCCGTGCAATATTGGTGCAAAATAGACCAGAAGATAAAGCCTTCTTGTCGAGTGCTGTGGTGTTCGGGAATTTCAAAGGTGAGTTCACCTCTAAGCGGATTATGTTCCTATAATTGTATAACGGGTTCTTTTGGATTTGTTTGTTTCTGCGGCCGCTTCCTGCATTCGTGCCTACAGTAAAACTCTGAACTTATACGGGGGGGGGGGGGGGGGAGGGCAAAAAGTCGAATAATGTATGTAGTTTCAGACTTGTAACTTCCTTTGAGGGTTTCGAGTTACAGTATACAGGATGATCGGAATGTGCTACGGTAAAGATGGACACGTCAGCTGGATCAGCGCCGGTGTCCAAATTGGTGGATTAGGTAAAAACTCGTCAGTTGATCCTGCGCCAAGCGTTCACCAGGTCAAGACAGGACATTTTGTGCACTCGTCACAGGTTCTTTGGGTTTAGGATAAGTTATTGATTAAGGCAGGTGGACTCAAAGAGTTGTTGATTCTTCCCGGAGCATGTGTTTTTATACGCTTTTGGGGCTCACGTTATCTCGAATTCAGACTGGGGATTCAAACAGTGAGTTAAAAGGCGGCGTTGAACACGCGCGCCGCAGCGCCGGGCACCACGTGACTCCCACACAGAACCTGTACTAAAACACCGAGCTAACATTTATTAAGACGGCGACATGTCGATTTGAAATGATAAAAATTATTTATGCCAAAAATTTGCCTCGGAGCTATCGTTGCACTTTTAGTTAATATCTGGTCGCTAAAATGTACTTTATTGCTTAAGATAGGTAGTTACATTATTATTAACCGCGTGTTTTTGTGCTGCAAGATCTCTTAGTTGTGTCGTTCACCTCTAACTTAGATGCTTACTGGACGGCTCGTCAAATGTAGGGGGAATAAATGATTAAAAAAATATACCATTAAACGAAGAACCATAAGTAGAAAAGTTGTTCAGCTTGGTGAGCTCTATCGCTGGTTAAAATTATTACGTGGACTTCCCTAAAACCCTATATATTCGTGTACGTAAGAGTGCAAGGAGTTCGGCCGTGACCCGCGCCGTATACAGACGTGTTTAGATATAGCGCGAGCAGGTG
Organism: Agriotes lineatus; assembly: GCA_940337035.1. Taxonomy (NCBI): domain Eukaryota; kingdom Metazoa; phylum Arthropoda; class Insecta; order Coleoptera; family Elateridae; genus Agriotes; species Agriotes lineatus. The sequence goes on along the minus strand of OW679201.1, from coordinate 21,003,026 downwards.
AAGTGCGATAAGTGCATTGTACGAGTGTTTTATCTCGCCAAATGTTGTTCTCGGAACAACAAAATGAATATCAATTTTCCCGGGACTTCTGACTACAGGAGCTCCCAACCTCCTTCCCATACTGAACCTATAAATAAATCCTATAGCACAATCGCTAAAATCCCACCAATGTTTCCAAAAAAAAGAACAGGCAATTATTATAGATGCAGCTGAAGGCCTCAAACAGATTGATTACATTAAAGCAATCAGTAACATTACTGGCGCATCGAATATACGCTTTGCGTCAAAAATCTCGAACAGCCGCTTTTGCATTTATTTATCCGACAAAGCCATAGTAGACGATATAATAAAAAATCACAATAAACTCGAAATAAGTGGCAATACATTCGAAATTCGCAAATTAGTAACACCAGCAAAGAGAATACTTCTTTCCAACGTATCGCCTGTAATACCACACAGTATAATAGATAAAGCACTTGAAGAAATCGGCCTAAAAACGGCTTCACCCATAAACTTCCTTAGAGCTGGCATTCTGGAAGAGGGCTTTTCCCACATAACGAGTTTTCGAAGGCAGGTGTACGTATCCGACACCGACGCGTCAATCCCAAGCTCTACTTTAGTGACCTTTGAGGAAACAACCTACAAAATCTTCCTCAGCACAGACGCAATCACATGCTACATATGTAAACAACCGGGTCACATTGCAGGTAAATGTCCAGTTGCAGAACATCCAATAGGTATAGAAGGCCTAGAGATACTAAACATGAACACATTACAACGGCAGATTTCCTCCTCAAACAGTGGCCTGGTGAATGATAACCTTGGTAAGTCAACATCTAATCAAGAAATTTGCCCTTTAAATATTAACATTACTCAAACCACTGCTCACAACTTCGTTCAGCCAAATCACAAAGATAAAGAAAAAACAACATCTACAACTAAACCTAATAAAATTAAAAATAAAAACAAAAAACCAAAGCTTGATAACGAGGACAATACCATTGATAAATTAGCAGAAATTCTGAAACCAATCGCTAACGTAATCGACACTGACCCAACGCAGTTCATTCTATCGTACGAACAATTTCATGATTTTATGGAAAATACTTACGGATCTTCTGATCCAATTAGCATTGAACGAAATTACACCCAAAATATTACGCTCTCATAAATATGATCAAAAAACTTTATCCACATATACCAAATCGAAGTATTAAAAATAGGTGCACACGAATCACAAAAAAACTCATAGAAACACTCAAAATAGAAAATGAAGAAATAAGGTCTATAACAAGTATCTCGTCTATAGAAACTAACCTATCCCGAACCGATTCAAATTAAAATTCATCCTTCAACGGAATTGCAACGGGTTTTTTACCCGGTTAGAAGAAATCAAGTTACTCGCAGCAGATCCATCAGTACAATGCATATGCTTACAAGAAACACGAGCAAAACCTTCTCATAATATGAATTAATCTGGCTTTAACACTTATCGCAAAGATAGCATAACTAACGAACAAGCAAGTGGGGGCGTTGCCATATTCACTCACAAAAATATAATCTCAAAACAAATTGATTTAAACTCACATCTTGAAGCTGTTGCAGTAGAGATCGTATTAACAACAAAATATCCGTCTGCAATATTTATGTTCCTCCAAATCAATCTATAGATCGCCAAGCACTAGAAAATATAATTAATCAACTTCCTGTTCCCTACATCCTATTAGGGGATTTCAATGCACACAATAACATTTGGGGCTCAAAACACACCGACAAGAAAGGTCAACAACTAGAACTCCTCCTAGAAAACGAGAACTTGTCTTAGATGACCTACACAATTGTGACCACTTTCCTATCAACATCGGAATGCAAAGAAACGTCATACGTGTGGCATGCCCAACACATGGAACCTAAAAACCGCAAACTGGACACTCTTCAAGGCTTCTGTCTGCGATAAACTAGCAGTAATCCAGAATTTCAATGATATTAACTACGAAATTGAAAACTTTACAAATATCATACACGAGGCAGCACAACTGACTATCAAAAGAAGAAAGTTTATATAATAGAACACCAGTACCCTGGTGGAACCGTAGCTGTGAACAAGCAATAATAGAAAGAAAGCGAACTTTTAATTCACTTAAAAAACCTAACACAATCGAAAACTTAATAAACTTTAAAAAAGCCCGAGCAGTAGCCAAGAGAACAATCAAAGAAAGTAAAATTTCATCTTGGAAAAATACGTAACGGAACTTAAGAATGACACATCTCCACAGAGATTTGGAAAAAAATAACAAAATTAAAGGTGCCCATTCGACCCACAAAATTACTTCTATCGAGGAAAATAGACAAATAATATCAGATGCAGAAGTAGCCAATACCTTAGCAAAAACGTTTCAAAGTAACTCCAGTGATCAACACTACAATAAAATATTTCTTGCAAACAAACAAGCAGAAGAAGCGAAGGCTCTAAGGATTGAAAATGACCAACATATCATCAACAATGAATTCGTAATGAACAAGTTAACTAACGCACTGCACAAACACAAAAATTCAAGTCAGGACTTCCCCCTCGCCTGGAAAGAAACATTAGTTGTACCTATATTAAAACCAAAGAAGACCAAATTAGATCCGAACAGCTACGACCAATAGCACTAACAAGTTGCTGTGCAAAACTACGGAAAAGATGATTAACTGTCGACTAAAATGGTATCTGAAGAAAATAATCTCATTAATAGTCTTCAGGGCGGCTACAGAGATGGACTATCTAACAACTGATCAACTTGTATCCCTAGACTCAGAAATACATAGCGCGTTTGTTAACAAGCAACACATGATAGCTATTTTCTTCGACCTTGAAAAAGCATTCGATACGACATGGAAACATAACATTGTCCAAATTGATCAGGAAATTATGGATTAAATGGGCATATTATGCATTTCATAAACAATTTTCTAAGGAACAGATTATTCAGAGTAGGAATAGGAAATACGCTATCTGAACCACACATACAACAAAACGGTGTTCCGCAAGGATCTATCCTTAGTACCACATTGTTTATCATAGCTATTGATCAAATAAGTGAAGCTATAGCTCCCCAACTAAGCTCTACTCTACGTAGACGATCTAGTCATCTACTGTAAAGGAAAAAGTCGAATCACCGTGAGAAAGCATCTGTAAACAACTGTTAACAAATTACAAGCATGGTCAGAGGAGACAGGTTTTCAGTTTTCTAGCCACAAAACAAAGTGTATGCATTTCTGCAAACTACAGAGGTGCAATTGAAACCCGAAACTAATGTTATATAACAACGAAATACAATACGTATCCTCTTTAAAGTATCTTGGACTAATATTTGATAGAAAATTAACGTGGAAAGAGCACATAATAAATCTGAAAAATGAATGTACAAAACGGATGAATATAATTAAATGTTTAGCTCACACTAGCTGGGAATCAGAAAAAGACGTTCTGCTGCGTTTGTATCGAACAATCATAAGATCTAAAATCGACTAAGGCTCTATTGTGTATTCCTCTGCTGCACGAAGTACACTCAAAGTTATCGATCTGTCCACCACACAGCATTCGCATTGCCATTGGAGCATTTAGAAGCAGCCCCGTAAAAAGAGCATATTAGCAGAAAGTGGAGAACTCTCACTAGAACTTAGAAGAGATACGCAGTAATTACTTACGCTGCAAAATTAGCCGCACATCCACAAACCCTGTTCACCAATTTGTCCAGCTGAACTCAATCCTAAACGCCATCTCCCAAAAATCCTTTGTAATCGAATTAAGTGCTTAAAATCTAAATACCATAACCTATCACTTCCACCTATTACACCGTCTACGGCCAACAAAATTCCCTCCTGGACAATGCTGCCACCAAACATCATATTAAACCTAGCAAAATTTTCGAAACATGAGACACACCCAGATATATACAAAATCAAATATCAGGAATGAATTAACTCACTACCATTGCACAAACATATCTTTACAGATGCTTCAAAAATGGAAAATGGCACAGGAGCGGCCTATGTGTTTGAACAAAATAGCTACGAATACCATCTACCTAATGAAATGAGCATATTCACAGCGGAAGCTTTTAGTATCATGCAAAGCCCCATCCACATATCCACAAACGTTCACAACAAATTGTAATCCTCTCAGACTCACTAAGTGTACTATCTAGCCTACAACATCCCTCAAAACATCCACTTATCTCAAACATTTTAAAACAACTACACATCATATCGAGACAAAGCAAAGACGTACAACTATCTTGATTCCCTCGCACATCGGTATAGCTGGTAATGAAAAAGTCGATCGTGCAGCTAAATCTGCCATCGGGAAGGACGAATTCGCAACCACAAGCATATTTTATGATGACGCAAAGACCATAATTAAAAATCTCCTCAGGGAAGGATGGGAGATCGAGTGGACCAATGTCACTAACAATAAATTAAGAGACATTAAATCGACAGTAAAAACCTGCCTTGCTCAATCAGTCGCTATCAACAAGTGCTGTTAACCAGATTGAGAATTGGACATACCCGGATCACCCATGTTCACCTTCTTCGTCATGAGGACCCACCAATTTGCGAAGTCTGCAATACGCAAATCACCGTTCGACATTTACTCGTTGAGTGTACAAAATACAACCAGGCAAGAAGAGCAGCTGAGATAACGTCCAATGACCTCAGTGTTATCCTAAATAATGACTATCAAAATGTGCAAAAACTTATGTGTTACCTAAGTGTCACTAAAATGTCAAATAATATAATATAAATCTATAGTTCCCGGGGCTAATAGCCAGTGTCGTTGATGCCTTGTATTTTATCTCTTTAATAATAATAATAATAATAATAATAATAAGAGTGCAAATAATTTCCTATTTGTTAATGGGAAAACCTGTTGCAACTAACACAAAATATTTTGCCCTCACTTTGATAAGCACGTAAATTTTCGCTGTGGCAATAGTAGTGTCTAATTCGTTCCAATTCAGGAAGGCCGAGTACTGTTAACACGTTTCGTTTTTTTGGAATTCTGTTATTTTTATCTATAAGGGCAAAATGTTGAAAGTTTCTCATTAATTTTGGAGATCCGTACAACTATCGAAAAAAATAACAAATTTCTCCAGTTGTTTATGATGTATTCACTTGATTTTTCAATTTCAGATAGAATAATAGGCACTATTTATTATCTTTCTACTGATGCAATGGAAGTACAACATGAATAGTAGTTTTAAATACAGTGTAAACTACAAATGTGTGATGGTCGGATTTTGAAACTATTTCATTTTAATCCGTTTTAAAGCGGGTGCTTTCAGAGAGTTTCAATTATAATTCGAATTTTACTGATGACATCTTCATATCAGATTATAACAATGGTGCGTATATTATTATTGTAGTACTTTGGAAGAAATGTTGGTATTGCGATTAGATTAGAGGTTTTTGAAAATGTTCGTAATACCGTTGCGTATATTCAAGAGGTTTGATTACGATTTGATAAAATAATTGTACCTCTGAATGAAAAGAAAATACCGTCTTTATCTATTTGTTAATATTTTTCACACATCAGATACGTTGTTGCATTCTTTTTCGTGGTAGCAGTTAGTTAACTATCACCTTTTATTCAGTTAGTAATTGAATAAATAGTTACGTATGGTATAAGCGAATGAAGAGACATTTTATGCATCCATGAGGGGAACACGTTTCAACAATTTTACCAATGGACAAAATCTGTTCATACTCGTCTGACATATAAATTTTTATTGTAATACCAAGATTTAACTTCATAAATAAGTTTTAAATTTTAATAACTTTAAATAAGTAATCGTATTATCTGGTTCTGTGCTGGTTACCAAGATAAGCGTACGTATTTTGTTAGTTGCTATGGATTATGGACTATTTGATTTACTAGCGAATAAAGTAATATTTCATCCATCCTCATCATTAAAATGTTATTTACAGTGGAAATATGAATAGAGGAAACACAGGTGTTGAAGCTATCCCTCTTTGACTGGGTACGTTTATTGCAGATTAAAAAAAACGGAACGTATAATGGTAATACTAGAACTCCTAAACAAATTAAGTAAATGATGAGGGTGATGGAGGTGAATGTAATATGTAATTAACAGTTAAAGAACTAAATTAATGCAAATCCGGTCGTCTTCTATGGTCATTGGAGGTTGACGGGGACGTCGGTAAGAATGTCTGAAATTCCTTTGGAGGGTCATGCGCTTCGCCGAAGAAGGTGGTTCTTAATATGGGTACCACTGCGGCCAAAGCCAAAGGTTGAAATCTTCCACGTCCGCAGTCGTTGACGGAACACTGTAATATAGGAAAACTTACTTGCCTTGCTTCATAAACCACTTTAACAAGCAAACTCTTTGAAGCTAATTTGCTTTACACTAGGTGGTTACACTTTTCTTATATTTTGGTCTCAGTGCAGTCTCAGTCTCAGTCTGGCCCAGAATACAAAAAGTGCCGAAAAGGACTCGTTGCATCTCATCATATTACAATACTTCTACTCGCCTTAACTGGAGCCCAAAGAATTCAAATCTAACTAGAGTCTCATTTATTGATCTATTATCTGAATAAAATAGTCCCAACTAGACTACAAAAAATTAGCGGTAACAAAGGCCCGACAAAGAAGATAATAATCAACTCATACTGCAAATCGAGTAGGGTCCACTATAACTTAAGCGAACCAAAGGAGCAAAGTTTGCTGCTTGAGCCATATCCTGGCGGCAAAGACTAGAAAAATTCGCGGAGCTACACAATACAATATGATTCAAATACATAATTAAACAAAAATACCAACACTCTAAACTCATGCAACAATTCCTAAAATCAAGGTACGCTACTGGGTTTTCTAAGTACCTGTTAAAATTGACAAAACCATACAATTACTTGCTTAATACGGGACTGGCTTTAAGGCAGTTCGAAGAAGACCAAACGCCAGCAGATTCCTTCAAGCCTCGTGCAAGGGGTGATGTCACGAACGGAGTACAGCCTGCGTCGCTATATTCCAAGTGGAGCAGTATTACCCAACATAATGTTGTGCTAACATATTATGTTTGTCGTAGGAAATAGTATTTTAATTTAACCAAATCCCGGGCTTCAACAAACTGCAAAATTTACTGATAGCGCTTTAAGAAGCTGTAGGCATATTTCAGCGTTTTATCGTGACAGAAGCACCTACATTTCTTACCTCGAAACCATAATCTACAGCCATTTAAGCCTCCGCCACTATGATATCCTGGTAATATAAGTCTTTTCCCATGTAGTCTTTCGTTGTTTTTCAAGGAATTGTTTGCAACCGTTTCTAATATGGAGAACAGACGCTGTTAACAGGCACTGCTACTCAAAGGACAGCTGTTCTGCTAGTTTCGGTCCGCCTCGGGTATTTTCATCAGAATGAGATTTTTTTTGTCTCAATGAATTTTAGGAATTCACTATTTACTCTTATAGTTTTTATTAAATTTATTTGATAACTTTCAGGGAATTTCGATACTTATAGATAAAAAGGACACTAAAACTGAACCCTTCCCTTAATATAATCTTGTGGCGAAATGACCAACAGCTTTGTAACTTTCATATTAGAACACTTAACATAATTCAATATAGCATTTCCTTGACGCTCTACTTCCAATTCACTCTAACCTTAGCAGAATAATTAATTTTGTAAGCCCAACTCAATTACCGCACAATTTTAAGTTATTGACATTGATTCTATCAAAATTTAAATGGCAATGAAATTTATTTTTAGCCAGAACCATAGCTGCCAATTAACCATGTGTTGTTAATAAAGCGTTATGTACTCATAAAAAAGATATAATTAACTTTTCTTCACTAAATAAGGCTCAGCTGTGTACATATTATAATAATGATTATTTTTACCTTTATTAGTATTTTCGAACAAGTTTTTAATTTCGGTAGCAGCTATAGCAGCGGTGAAGTCATTCGATAGAACACTAATCTTTCAAAGTATTTTGCTTCACTTTCAATACATCTTCGTCTTCTTCGAATTCAATCGTTGAACCAACGTATCCACGTTTCGTTTGGAAATTGAGCACATTTTTTATCACATCGCTTCAGGAACTCCTCATCAGTTGAAAATAATCTTTCCTGAAGTCGTTTCGTAGTAGGAAGGTGGCGAGACCACAAGGTACAAAGATCGGTTATAAGAATAGACGCCTTGGCTTGTACTTGCCTACCTCAAATGTTAATAGGTCCTTACATTCCTGGTTACTTAAATAGCTATTTATCCTGTTTAATTAATTTTCTCCTTTACTTTAGGATTTTGTTTATCTTTTTCGTCATCGTCTCTTGAAATAGGACTGCGGCCTGTTACTAACCAACTACAACTACTCTGTAAAAACCTCACGCAGTCTGTCCTTGGGCATCCTGCTCACAGTTTTAATTTATACAGTTTTCAAGCCAGCCCCAGTGAGCTAAGTTTATTCATCTAGCTGGAAGTTTTCATGGCATTTAGATTTCAATAATTTGCCACATATTATTGTTACCGAAGTTACAATATGTTGTAATATGTTATTTTAATTTTAACAATTCATATTGTTTTTGTGTGCTTGATATGGGTGACTCCAAACTCTTGTATTATTTATCGCTGTTGAAAGCCAGGTTGTACCTGAATTGTCTTAATTAACATTGCTTCTTAATTACCATTACTATTGTTGAATATTAAATTCTATTACCTGTTGATCGTTTATAATTCTTTGTTAGTTGTACTACGACACCTCACGAAACTGCTCGTGTTTTTTTTTATATTTAGATTGAAGTAAGAGGCTTCCAAGGTAGGTAGTGATTGGTTTTTGTAGCTAGATTTGTTGTGAATAACGACTGGCGTCCATTTTGATTTATCTAATCAGTTTTCTTTTTATAACCTTAAGACTGGCTGCTTGGTCCTTATTCACACCAAATTCTATCGAGAATTAGAGTTAACTAGGGCTGTGCTCACCCCTAGTTTACGGTTGGTATACAACGGCAAAATCATGGGTTGTAGGCGAAATCAAGAGACAGAAAATGAGTCTGAAGGAATAATAAAAGTTCAAAGTGTCAATTTACAGATATTAATGATACAAGTTTGATTATCAGCATCTTAAGAGTTTTATTGCCAAATCGAGCAAGTGAACAGGGTTTTGCGGCATTCAAACGAGTCTCGTTAAGTGCCATAAGCAAACGTTTATTGTTCAACATTTTATCTTCATTAATTAATTCTGGTTCAATATATTGTCAGGACATTTTCAAATTCTGCGAATGTGCGACTTTTGGAAGTCCACTCCACTTGTATATAGCTTTTCTTATTTTTATGCTCAATATTTCATCGAATTGTGTGTAGGCATCTAATGGTTCATAACTTTAAGCAGCTCTAACGGCCGCTGTAAACTCTGTAAGGCACTTATTTTGGTAGCCTCGTTTATAATTATTCTCTTGGCTTATTTAAAATCCTATCGATTTAGCAAGCAGCCGTTTTTCTAGAAGTTTCTGCAAGCTGGATTGTCGACGGTGCCGTGTCCGCCTCGTGATTGGTTGCAGGTGTGCAGAACGCGCGGCAGCCTCTTTCCCCGCACGTTGCGTTCCGTAGCGTGTCTGGCGACCGAGACAGCGGTTTGTGTTTCGAGACAGCGTTTCTAACCGTTGAAGCGGCCAGTCGTGTGCAGGTGTGTGGTTTTTGATGCTGCCCCGCTTTGGTGACCAGCGACCCGTAGTATCGTGTGCCATGAAGGCAATTTACCACTAATTCCTAGGTGGGATCCTATCCACGAGAGCGTGCAAAAGGTCTCCTTGTCTGTTTTCCCATGCGCGTTCCGTCGCATCGTGCCCTGTGAATGGTATCCCGGAGTATGTATCATCAACGAGTACAGCTGCGGCCTCGCGACATCCCGATGCTGTGAAGCGAGGTTCTGCCACCGACCTTAGGACCAGGCGATACTGCAATAAATAAGGTAGCGTGTATTGTAGAAGTTAGCCGTTATATAGTTGCCATGTACATGTAAAATTTACCTTTTTTACTTTGTGCGCTAGCTAACGTTAATAACTGTAATCTGTGTTCCGCTATGATGATTCACGCACTAAATTAATGCTAGCGACCCATTCTGGGCCCGAATTAATAGTGATATTTGTCTTTTTGCTTTGTACGCTGACGGACGTCAGTAACTATATGTGTTCATGTATATATATGGCGCCGTATTATTTTGCAACACCCTCTATATATCGTCACGTTTGCCCCTATGGTGTACCGTTTCTAGGACTATGTGATCTCCCTGAGCGTATTAAGCCGTGGCTATTAAACTGTTTTCGAGAATTCCAGGGCAAGTGTTAGCATTTTCCGGATATGATAAAACAAGTGGCACTCCTGTACCCCTAAGTGTCGTTAAAACCAAATGATACCGTACAATATTTTTTTATATAAAAAGGATGCAGTAATATCCATTACAGCACCGACTGCTTTAATATCTATACATTGCCGCACTGAGTGCATTAATATCCATTACCGCACTCAGTGTGGTAATGAACTCTTAACGATACTAAAATTAATTTGTTTAATAGTCTATAACGACACCGGTGAAGATAAAATAACTAATAATGCAAACAGGTACTAGTGACTGCGTAGGCGGTTAAGATTATTAATTCTGTTTCAGGCATTGAACACAACTTTCTACGCATTAATATTCCTATTACAAGGAAAATTTGCTATAAACCCAATAGGTATCAATACCGGGGGATACTCAATATAGTTGTCTTCAAAATTTGATTTGTTTTTACAGCGTTCATAATATTGCTAAAAAGTTAATCTACATACCAAATAATGCCCCTCTTAACACTACTTTGTATGAGCTTGTCCCACAGTCGGTTACGCAAATCACACAGACTCTAGAAAATTTTATAAAGCTTATCTTGAACAATAATTTTAAATATCAAGAATAAAAGATAAAGTTCAGCTGCTAGTCATTGTTCATTGTATAAATAGATTTTGGTGAAAGCTTGGCTGATCCACATGCATAAAGCAATGGTGTTGGTAGTGAGCACACCTTGCCAATGTATAATAGTGCTCGACATACTAACTATTAGAATCTGTACATCCAATTCTCATTAAAATGAAGGGTGTTGTTAAGAAATTTCCGATATATCAATACTTGGCGATGGCCACAGGTAAGTCTTTCACTTTGAGTTTGATAATTTTTCTCTCATTTACCAACTTTATTAATTACTCTCAATTATATTGATTTATCTAAAAATGGAAATAAATGTAAATAAAGAACTTGAACTCTTGCCCGAAATACGTTTGCAATATGTTGGCCTTTGCCACTTCTATTTATAAACGATCATTTTTCTCTAGGAGAAAATTTAAGTTTAAATTTGAATACTAATATTAATTCATTATATATTCTTCCCTACAAATTTTACATGATGGTTTCCTAGATATGGGTGTTTATCGCTTAACTTTAATTTATGTTTGATCCTTGTTACATTCTTTACGAAATGTCATTCAAAGTTTGTAACTTTTGTTTGCCCTTCCGGCCCCAAATGTTACTTGCACCTTTATTTAACTTGACTATTATACCCTTAGCCCTTAAATTTTACGTCTGATGATGACACTTTTTCGAATCTAGTCACACACATTATAACTTCTTACCTATTTGTACACCAAATAAATTTGTGGGAAAGACTTCAAGTTCTTCATTTACATTTATTAAATCCAACCCCACCTAAATCATCAATGGATCAACATCGAATTAAATGTGGAAAATTATAATACTACAAATTCTCTCGATGTAGACTTTGCAATGTAATTAAATTCGATTTCTTCCTATAATACTTGCAAAAGTAGGACGTGTGTCTACAATACAATGTTTAGTGCTATTAGCTATCTTAGTTAAACAATCCTGTAGAAAAACATATTTAACGAAACCATTTGCATTATTAAAATTACATACTTTGGGACTACTTTTGTAGTGATTGTGGTTTAACTGCAGGTACTCTCAACATATGCGCCAGTGGCATGCACTATGGGTGGCCTTCTCCTTCGTTGCCTCAGCTCCTAGATAGCGACTCCTACATCCCCACCACAAATGACGAAGGCTCCTGGATAGCTGTAATGGTCCCACTGGGTGCCATGTTGGGCTCGGTTCTCTCAGGGTTCCTTTTGGACCGAATTGGGAGGAAAAACCTCATACTGTTCTCATCACTACCTTTCCTCGCGTCCTGGTTGACGATAGCCTTCGCCAGATCAGTCCACGTAATCCTCGCAGGCCGATTAATGGCAGGAATATCCGATGGCTTGATATTTTGCTCAATTCCCACGTATTTAGGGGAAATTGCAGATCCGGAAATCAGGGGTTTTTTGGGGGCGGGGGTTTCCGTAGCATGGATTTTGGGAATTTTGTTGATGAATGTCATAGGATCATTCTTACCCATAACTACAGCAGCTTTAATAGCGGCCTCATTGCCTGCATTGTTGCTGGTTACCTTCTCTTGGATGCCCGAGAGCCCTTACTTCCTGCTTATGAAGAAGAACCATGAAGGTGCTAGACGGAGCTTGAAGATTCTTAAGGGTGCGAAAGATGTCGAACAAGAGCTCAACAGGTTGATTAAAGCCACTGAAGATCAAAACGCTAACAATGGAAGCTTCTTGGATTTGCTAACCGTGAAGAGCAACAGAAAGGCCCTTTACATAATGATGGCTACAAGAGCCGGTCAGCAACTCAGCGGAACATCGGCCATCATGTTCTATTCCCAAATTATTTTTAAAGAAGCTGGAGGCTCTATTTCGCCTACCACTGGATCAATAATTTACTTCGGAATACAATTGCTCATGTCGGGAGTCTCCACTGCAATAGTGGATAAATCAGGACGAAAGCCGTTGCTAATCATCTCCATAATCGGGAGCGGTTTTGCATTGTTTATTGAAGCCTGTTACTTTTACATCCAGAACTCCACCGACATCGATACCAGCAACTTTGGGTTGGTACCAATCGTGGCCCTTATCTTCTACATTGTGATTTTCAGCATGGGAATGCAGACTGTCCCTATTTTGCTGCTGGGGGAAATTTTTCCAACCAACGTGAAGGCGATTGCTGTCAGCTTTTCCGATATCTATTATTCCATCATAGCAACGCTAGTGTCTAAGTTTTTCCAAATTACCAAAGACGAGTTCGGCATGCACGTGCCTTTTTTCGCATTTTCTGGTGCGTGCGCGTTGTGCCTCGTTTTTATAATATTTTACGTCCCTGAAACCAAAGGAAAAACGTTGGAACAAATTCAGGAAGAGCTTAAAGCTGGAAAACGGTAAACATTTGCCAACATTGTCAAAAGAGATTTACTCATTTTACAAATTCCTTTGTTTTGTAGTCTCTATGGCACATATTTATTTTTTATATAAATAACAGATCTCAAACAATAGCCACTATTTACGGTTGCTATGGTGTACTCTGGTGATATAAATAAAATGAGCCAAATCATTCATAAGCTTAACTAAATATATACTGTTGCGACGACCTTTGGTCTTGAATATAAATGTTACGTACATATTAAATTTCCACTCGTATTAAGTAACAATAGTAACTGAAAATATTCTTGCGTCAGGTGGGCTCATCTATTCACGTGATTTAGTTTTAATTTGAAACTGGAAAATTCTACATTTTTAAGATTTTACCATTTTAATGTTTCAAATGGAAGTATTACGACTTCTGTGTCTGTATTTTTAATAAAATTTTGAAAAAGGGCATTTCGGTAACATTGAAACTAGCACATATTTTAAATGAAGTGCTGTAATTGCATGTTGACGTTCGAAAAGTTTAAAATCACTGTAAAATGTTTTCTATAGAGAATTAACTAATATTTGAATTTGAATTTAGTCTTTTGAAAGCTTTTCTATTTTTCTATAACAATAAGCCTTAGACAAATCTTCAAAAGTATAGAATCTTGCTGAAAGGTATGTTGTGAATGTACGTGAATATGCAGAAATGCATTTTCTGTATGGCTATTCCAGAGGGAATGCCCGTGCACCTGTGGTGGAATATCGGAGGACGCTCCATCATTATCGGACTTAGAAAACAACAATAATTCAAGTTTGAAACACCTTATTTTCTAGATGACTGGATTTAACAGAACTGTGATAAGAGCAAGTAAATCCTCTGTAACTAGATAACGGTTAGAAATAAGACATGGGTTTATTTACATTTTTGCTTCCTGGCTTTTAAACAACTTCTTGTAGCATCCTACATCACACCCTTACGTATAGAATACCTTTTGAATCACCCTGTATATTCATAGCAATTCTATTTTTACTAATATCAATTATGCAACTTACGTGTTGTTTTTATTGTAAATATGTGTTTCTACCTCCAGAAGTGTAAAAGTTATGGCTGGAGCCCTGGGTAAGATAAATGTCGAATAAGATACTTCTGGCATGTACTCGTCGACCACGTGATTTGAAGAGTCTTAATTGGATAAGAACGAATTCTCACTAACAGATGGTATAACATTTCCAAGTGTGTGATTTGTATCCGAACAGACGGGGGACACCAACGGCTCCTTCAGTATATAGCAAGACTGTTGGAGATTACTCCGAAGGAAAGAACTTAAAATAAATTCCACATCAAGTTACGTAAAAGGGCTGCGACAAAAGTTTGATACCTGAGGTGTTGGGCGGCCAACTGGTTATTTTACCTGCAAAATACCATAAAACCCTGATTTAATCAGATAGGTGCAGTATAATTCCTTTAAACAACTATACCAAATCTGTACCTGACTGCGTACGACTTTCGGAAATAGCTCTGAAGTTATACACTGAAAGTTTTGAAAAAAGGAGGAATATTAATTGAAAATCCAGAAATTGCCGACAGCTATCTAGACTATTCACATAATCTTTTTCTTCCGAAAATGTATCAAACCAAAACAGAATCTTTAACAGAGCAAAAACTTTGCAACACAACCCAAATTTCTGAAGGAAACCTTAGAGAAGGACTGCAAAAATGTTACGTCAAGTTCGGGCACCTCATTTCCTAGCTAATGTGCATCACAGTACCATTTTCACCTACTTTCGCGTTCGAATTAATTACAATAATAAAGGCAAAAACAATAGAGAAACACAAAAGTACAGTGATCAAAGCAACACTTTTCTATAGAGTTTTACAACAAAAACAGAGCCGACGATATATGACTTACTTTCTATTTCTATCTCGAAAATTCTTGAACGTCCATTCTTGATTTCGAACTCGATAATCTCGATACTGGAATTTTTAATGTGTATATGCGCATACTGAAGAACGCAGATGAGTAATTTAACATTAAACCGACAGAAATATTTAACGTTATAAAATTTAAAAAAAACAAACGTTAAACGCGTGCATTATTAATTTATACGAAACTGAATATTTAGGCAACTTATGATTAGAAATGATCTAAATATTATTTCCTATGAGAAAAATATAGTACGATAATTTTAAGATGTTTTCGGTATATAGAGGGTTACGAGCAAAGTAATTGCATTGGGTTTTGCTTCTTGAAAAAAAAAACAGTAAAGGGCTTTACTCAGAACCTCGCAAGTGGACGTTGTAACACTAAACAGTTTTAAAAATCAAAAGAACGTAAGGGTAAAAATGTTGTAATAATACTGAGACAATAAATATAAATACTTGGTAATGGAAATTACGGCAATATTCAAATAAAAAACATTACCGGCGATGGGATTAGAACTTCAGCCCCTGCGAATGAGCCTGCGAATGCGATTTTAATGATTGGCGGTGTAGCCCTAAAAAAGCAGGTGTTCGCTGCCTCGCCAACCGAGGACGCCTGCGATCTATAAAATGCTGCTGCCTTAAAACAGCATTTTTATTGTTGAACTTTTTCCTATTTTCATTAAGGATAAAGCCTGAGCTATGTGTAAATTATGATTTCTATCTATTTAAAGCAGTTCTTCCTGCGTAGCGCCCAAATTGACCAATTTTTTCGTATAGTAACTCTTGGATTATCATGTACTATTTATAGTACTGTATTTGAACGAGCAAAGCAGTGGGGCTGGTCCAGCAGTTGTTTCTGGTTGTAAACCGGAAAACCCGAGTGAAATGCCTACTTGATCCAACGGACACGAAAATCTACCTTGTGTCCCTCACAAGGTCCGTATAGCCTCCCGCCCTCAGTTGAGGA
Source organism: Agriotes lineatus (assembly GCA_940337035.1). Classification (NCBI taxonomy): domain Eukaryota; kingdom Metazoa; phylum Arthropoda; class Insecta; order Coleoptera; family Elateridae; genus Agriotes; species Agriotes lineatus. The sequence continues at coordinate 20,986,850 of OW679201.1, read as the reverse complement.
CATTGAAATGACCATAAACCTTTTTTACTTCTAGTCTTGTCGCTCTGCTTTTTCAGAATAAAGTGACAGGGGCTCTCTGGCATCCAGCAGAAGGTTACGGGCCATGAAAATGACAGCAGTAAACTATCAAAACAGATGTAGCCACGCTAAGGTATGAATTACTAACATTTGTCGAGAGGATATCAACAAACCCATTGATCTGTATCCCTTAATACCAAAGTCTAAAATTTAACTCAAATACATGGGAAGGATGAGGACAGTGATTTCGCCTCCAATCTCACCAATGGAACGGGCAGCAATCCCCGCAGGAACGGATGAGGTGAAAGCTATGTTTATCCAGTGTTCTCGTAAAATGGTATCCACTATACCTTTTATCAGAGCCATAACTGCCATCACGACCCTTCGTCCTCTATTATGATCACGGGCGGATCATTGGCAAGAAACTATGTTCAATTTAACATTCATCGCTAAAGCATCCATATGGAGAAGAAGCTTTTAATTCTTCAAATGGTTTACTTGGTATGGCTTGACTACTATGTAGATACTTGTTCATTATTATTTCCTGCATGCTAAATTGAATAAAAAAATAGTTAGTAAAGTAATAGAAAGAGATAGGCTGAAGAAATTTAACGAGAATAGAAATTGGATAAGAGATGTATGTCAGAATTTTTCTTTTATACTAATGAATGGCTTCCTCCAGGACAAAGAAATGCGTAAATATATAAATATCTACTCTTTCAAACACCAAAAAATAGATTACTGATTGATAGTGACACCTCAGAACACTCAGCTAAAAGCATTAGATGTGAGAGTCAATCGAAGTGAGCAGTGTAAAGTAGACCAATACCTCCTACTTTAAAAAAGAATGAAACAGAAGAGTTGCATCAACAAGCATCAGCAAGAAGAAGAGAAGGAAATATATGATCAGTGAACAGAAGACCTGTCATAAATGATCTAAACTAGAAAATTATTACACGAAATGCAGTTAAGGTCACAGGATTTAGAAAATAGAAGAATGTACATCATATACAGCAGGCATTAAAAAACAAATTGTGAACAACATATTTATTTGAAATGTATAAATTAGTCGATACTTAAGCGGAGCAAAAGTCGTATAGGCATGGGAGACAACACAATCTTGAGGTTCTAATGCGCAGAATAAAAACAACGTTTTGTGATAATGTTGGCAGCGTGAAAAGAGAATTACGAAAATGTGCTAACTGAAGCTAGCACAAAATATTAAAATAAAATGTGGGCTTGAATTTTTATAATTATTTCAATATTTATTTTAAAAATTATATTTTTGTAGCCACTCAAAATGCACATATAAATAATATAAAGTTTAAATTTAATTAAATATCCAATTATTTTGCCCCCTTTCTTAACCTGTAAATAGCTATATTAATTGACTAGCACTGTAGAACACGAACAATTCAATCAGAGTTGGGTGTCTACACTTGGGTAATGATTGATTACATTTTATTGAATCTAATGCAATACTGGTTACTGATATTTGTGCTCAAAACTTGCCTACACTTTGAAATAACCTTATTGCTACTGCTTAATAAAGCAAGTAATTACAATGTGCTTGTTTATTCCGGTAAGTTGTATCTTCTTCTATTTTATTCGCATTTAATATAAAAATATTGATTTTAGACAGCTTGTTTAATCTGTTGACTTTTACTACAACAAAATGCCTATCCAAATTACTTCCAACTGCAACTTCTAGGACATGCAGACGACAACCAAGTTCCAACATGACGTCTCCACCTGCGATAGCAAAACCTCCTGTATCTCGATAACTCTGCAAATAACCTTCTCCAATGCAGCAGGGCTCCGCAGATTGACCAAACACTACAGCAATGCGCTCCATTTGTACAACTGTTGTTGCTGAATGGTCCATGGCCTTTCTTAATGCCATTTAAATCAATGCAGGTTTATTAAATGGGTTTTCTAAAACCAGCTCTTAAAACATTTTTTATTTGTAGCTCCAATTTGTCTAGCTTATTATTTCTTAGTTAATTAATTACCTAGTAACTCACATATGCCATATGATATATCATAAATCCACTTACTACCAGATTCAATAATAATTTTTAAAATGTCACAATCTGATATCCCACTTAAAAACTTTTTACTGGTTCCTCTCAGTTCACACTTTCATTCTCGTTTAGAGATACCTTGTTACTTCTTTATTATATTCAAATAGAGGTTGTTTATATCATTCATGTGCAAATTTCCTTGTATTCCTTTACATGCGTTATTATTATATTTGCTTTCTTTTCAGCAACATCTAATTCAAAATTTATTTTTACAGGTATTAATAATTATTAAGCATGACTTCTAAGGTAATTTCATAGTAAACTTCGGCTTAATTATCATAAGTTAACATAATAAATGTCACATTGTACTGTATGGATCTAAAAGCAATCTGTTGACGTTTCTATGCAGTTACAAGTCTCTCAAATGCTACCTACTCTGAATTTAAGTTACCAAAATCCTAGGTAACTCTTATCTTGACATATCATTTACCTTTTTATAAAGCTTCCATATTTTATTTAATAGTAGCATTTTTAACGATTAAACCGTAACCAATTCTATATTTTTTATATATAATTAGTTTTAAAACGCAAGTGATAGATTAAACAGAACATCTTGCGGGCACACCTAGCAAATAGAAGAAATTAGACAAAAAATAACCAGAATCAGTAGACAGTGTAGAAAAGATAACTATTGACAAAGTGCAAAATGTCATAAAAAGGACCAATAGTAAAAACCATAGAAGACGAAGCATTCCTAATGAACTTTTGAAATATAAACCATAATTATATATAACAGCAATAAGATAACATGAACAACATAATAGAATGCGTGAGTAAGAAAGAGATGACCATACGATAAAATTATTTTAGTAGGCATGTTTAATTGACTTATGTCATAATTAAAATAAGCGTCATGCCTACTCGAATATTTACTACTATGTTTATCTCTTTCTTACTCAAGCAATACGTGTTATTTTCTTGTTCATGTTAACTCATTGCTGTTATATAGTTATAATTGTGGCCCCATTGGTATATATGTAAACTGGAACAAAAAAGTGTATTCCATTTATCGAAGTATTAATATTCTGAGTTCAGTATAAAGCCTATAGCGGATATTGTGGTAGAAATCCAGGAACCATTTGAATTTCGAACTGCTGGATTTTGTCTAAACTCTAGAGAACATATTCCGCTTGAAGCAACTATTCAAGAAAATTATATATGCACGTTTCAAAATATGCAAAGGGTCGAAATAAAATTCTATCACCTTCTCTATTCATAGAATATTTGAGGTTATCGTATTCGTGTGGTCGAAAATGTACAAAGATGAATATTGAGCTAGAAAACACCTTACTCTTTGAAGACGATCCAAGAGGGAATCGAAACAAGAAACAAGAAACCTCGCTCAGAAATATGGAGAATAGAGACTTAACATTAATTAATTGGTGAAGAAGCAGAAGAGCTGAAAATTGTAAAAGTGGGTTCAGTGCACATTTAAGAGTGTCTATCAAGATGTGCGAAGCAAAATCATAGCAGTTCAATCAGTAATCTCTGACTTTAGTCTAGAGGTGTAACAATACCAACCAAAATGACTTTATACTCGTATTTTTCTGACAAATTAATATCTCAGTTCAAGTTAGCATTCAAAGAAGTAATGAAAGTCTGGAAATGGGTCATTGTTGTCGTTTGGCGTTGGTTCTGTGCTTTAACACATAAAGTGAGCAAACATTAAACATAAAGCAATGGGTAGTAGAAGGTTTAGAAAGAGGGATTGGAAGACATAGCTATATAGAGGTTGAGATGCGAGAAGCTCTAATAAAATCTGTAAAATCCCCTTAAGTAAAAAATCAGATAAGATCAAACCTAAACGTTTAAGAAGGCTAAAAACCATAAACGTAATAATTTTGACAAACAACACCCCTAAAGTGCGTTGCCTAGAAATAACCTGAGGCGCAGCGATATTATTTGTCAAAATTATAAGAATTCATCACTGGCCGAGGTGAATTCGGGAAAATAAGTCCTTAAATTATTTATTCATTTTGCCGAAGCGAGAAGCTATTTTTCTGACAAATTAATTTGACACTTCATTATTTACTTGTCATAGGACACGCCACTTAATCTTAATTAGGTAGCTTCCATGGTCATTGAAAATCACTCTAGGGTCGTTTTCACTTCAAGTGTGATCTGATTTGTCAAATTGACACTTGTGATCGAAATAATCAAATTGAATTGGTAATATATTAGTGTAGTTTTAGTTTAGTTTATTGAGTTACTCCCAACATTTTAAAATACATAATTTTTAGAAATTAATTTAAAGCCACAGAAGCTAAGCTTGAGTGTGGCAGAAAAACTTAAATTATTATGCTTCCTCCACATCTACGACAATATTTGACTTGGTCAATGTCCATACAAGAGCATCGAAAATGCAGCAGGTAAAAACTAAATATACTATGGGAGCCAAAGGATATGACATATATGTATAGTAATAAACAGCAATAATTTAGCAATATTACTAGCTGTAGACTTCGAAGAGGTAAGTATAAAAATCCATCGGCTTACTCAGAACCTATTTTTTAATTTTGATTTTAAAGGAAGTAAGACTTCTACAAAGTTTTATTTCAGTAGGAATAATGTTAAACAAATTAATACTTAAATAACTGGAATTTTTTTGAGAAGCAGATTTAGTCTTTTTGGGAATAACTACAGCTGAAGCAGCCTTACCTCTCGTCAAATAATTATGAGGAAATTTATCAAAGGTCAACTGCAGTTTAAAAGAAAAGGTAGCCAGCGTAGTTATGTAGAGCTGTATAATAGAAAGGATATTTGCTTCTTGAAACAGTAAATCCGAAGGATAACGATTTGGTTTTGAGAACATAACTTTCAATATTAATTTTTGTAAGACCTCTAAAGGAATTAAGTGACAGTTTGCAGCACCACCCCAACCAATTATGCCATACATAAAAACAGACTGCACTAAGGCAAAATAGATACTTTTAATTGTAATAGTTTTCATTATATTGCGAAGTAATTTAAATTTATATATAGTTTTTCTAACTTTAGTAACAATTTCTTGGATATGTTTAGTCCATTTCAATTGTGAATCGATATAAATTCCTAGATATTTAATATAGGGAACAGAAAAAAATTGAATGATTACAACAACAGTTGACTTTATTCGTTTTTAAACTGAATGTACACAAATAGATTCAAAGGGTATGGGTGTTAATCGATTTAAATAAAAATATATAAATTTAGTTTTTGTTAAGTTTAAGGATAAGAAATCAATACTTAATTTCTGCATTATCAAAGCCATGCTTTCTTTAACCTTCCTCACTAGATCAGTACAGTTCGATGCCTCAAACAAAACAGCAGTATCGTCAGCAAATGAGAAGAGCTTTCCATCAATTTCCATCTTAGCAAGATCAACTTTATAGTTAACAGTATCAAAGGCTTTTGCGAGACCCAGAAAAACTGCCAATGTTTTTTTTGTTTTTATCTAGACTGTCATGTAAACATTTTGTTACTTCAAATAAGACATCATTGGTACCAACATTATTACGAAACCCATATTGATTGTCAGCCAAAACATTAAATTTCTCAAAAACGACGTGAACCTAATCTTAATACATTTTTCAATTATTTTACTGATGCTAAATGTTAACGATATGGATCTGTAGTTACTTACAAATTTTTATTTCCCGATTTAAATACAGGTATGATGATACTTTTCTTAAAAATAGCAGAAAACTTGCCATTCAGAAAACATAAATTTACGATATGAACTAAAGGCTTCAAAATATGCGGAACTATTTTTTTAGACAAATATACCATCAATACCGGGTGAACTGTTGATTTTGACAAGTTAATGTAATTTTGTACTTCAGCCTCGGTAACAGGATATAAGTAAATGGTATTCTGATTATATGAGTCCTGAAACTTGTGATTAATGTCAGCTGAAATGTTATCGGCCATGTCAATTCCAACACTCTGAAAATACTTGTTGAAGTGAATCGCTTTATCTTTGTTATCTGATAGTTCAATATTATCTTCGTTAACAATGGATTTATTTCTTTATCGGTGTTAATATTGCAAGAATTAGTAGCCTCTCTAACAACTTGCGATGTTTTTATAAGGTTTCCTTGAGTAGAGTCTAATTTATGTTTAAAATAATTATTTTTAGTTATTCTTATTAAATTTGTTAAATAATTGCGATAATTTTTGTATTGTGTAACAAGCTCCTGATTATCTGAATTTTTAAGGCTTACTTGCTTAACTTATCTCTCATTCTTATTGACTGTAAGATTCTTTTGTCATCCAGGGTTACTCTTTCTTTGTTTAGAAGAGATCTTAATAGTTTTTTGAGCGCTTGATATATAACTTTTAAGTTTATTAACAAAAAGTGACGCTGCCAAGTCGGTATTATTTAAATTTAATACATAATTCCAGGATGCACGATCTAAATTCTGTAACAACTCAGTGTAACCTATTGAACTTTTAAAGTTATTGACCAATTCATTATTTGTAGAAGAACGACTAACAGCATTCTTTGGTAGAATTAATAAAGCTATAGGATAATGATCTGTTATTGACGATTCAATAACTATCGGTACATCATCATCAACATATCTATTATCAAGTTTTACAAAAAAATGATCAACGCAAGAAGAAGAGCAGGCAGTAACTCTTGTAGGCTTAGATAGAAAAATAAGATAGCCTAATTCACTCAACAAATTTAAATTTCGTTACCAACGTAATCACAATTCAGAATGTCAACATTAATATTGCCTGCAAAAATCTCCACTTGTTAGGAACTATAATTTTGAAGTGTAGTTCTCAGATCTCGCAAAAACCCAACACTATCACTAGACGGTGGTCGATAAACAGCAGTGAGGCATTAAGTTACATTATTATGTGAAAACAATAATCGAAGAAAACTAAATCCACAATCAGCATTAATCACCTGGGAGTTATGCTGCAAACTGTTTTTGATATAAATAACAATTCCACCATTTTGATTAAAAAAGCCGTAGCTGTAATAGATGTATAATTTTCTATTTTGTATTTATCTATTTCATTGTGTATCTTCCATGTTTCACTGAGTAAAATGACGTCAAAACGAGTATGGAGAGATTCAAGTAATACAACAAATTCATCAAAATTCTTATTAAGGCTTCGATATTCAAGTGTAAAAGCGAAATAGGATTAATATTGTTTTTAAATAGCCCGAACGGTAAAAACGACCGTTCGGGCTATTTAAAAATTTACGACGCTTCTTATATTAAACATTTATTTACAACTATTAATTATTATTATTTCCAAACACACGAATTAACAAGGCAGAACGCAAATTACTTAAACTAACAAACTACAGGCACTATTTCTAACAACGATACATTTGTTTATTTATATGCGCTAGATTAAACATCAATTACTTATTTGGCTATTTACGACTTAAACACTAACGATGTATATGGTTATTTATCTGTTATTTATTTCACACTGGATTATAGACAAGGTTCATTTATATGGGAGCTCTACGCGCTTCGCTGCCGAATTCGAACTGATGAGAACTGATTTCTTATTTTCGCCGCGCGTATTTATATATGGGGTAATTTCCTTCGAGATCAATCTAGACCTTCGCTCGACCTTTCTGGGAACCGCATGACGCATCCATCGCAGCTGGGGGCGCTGACGTCACGCGTCTGCACCTGGGATCCAAGGTTGCTTCCGGACTATTCGGCCGCTTATTCACGCGTATGCATCGGCCCGATCGCAAGGTCGTTACACTATACTTACCCGTAACATTTCCGAAATCATCAATATTACATATTAAAGTTTCCTTATCACGAAAAAAGGTATCAAGATCAATATTATTATTCACTTTGATTATTACCTAATCAGCAAGAAAAATATGTATATTATGTTAAAACAAACAAGACTTCAATTAAACTTAAAAAGAAAATTAAATTTAAAAAAATTGGCGATAAGGACGTGCTGACGACAAATTCACAGCACAGCAGGCGTCGCACGTTTTATTTTACGGTATTCTCGGTATCAGCCAGTGCAAGGAAGTCACTATCACTTACAACTTTATAAACGATATTATTTGCACATTTGACATTGACAATACCGTTGGTTGACCCCACATTTCTAAATCCGTATTTATTTATCGCTGCCTTCATAATTCGATTCCTGGTAAAAGTGAGATCTTCCTTAATTACAAAATTTGTGCCTTTAAGCTTATATTTATTACGAAAGATTTCATTACGTAGATTACGCCTTTTTCAATAATAGGCCTTGATTTACCATCTGCTGGTTTAGTAATGCGATGGCTGATATCGATATCTTGAATAGTCATATCAATACCTAGTTTTTTCTTACAGAAACTTATCAAGGTAAGCTCTTGGTAAACTACTTGCATTAATTTTCTACAGTTCAGTTGTCACTTGCTTGTTATCATGGCAAAGTAGTGAAGTGTTATTTTGGAGACATCGCGATGATCCAGATTTCCACTTATTTTTAAGTATATAAACAAAGTACCTGATAATGTAATCAAGATACGCTTCAACCTTAAACTAGACATGTTTTAGGATTTATCAAGGCTGATAGATGGTAAAACTCCAAGCCCTAGTTTTATAAATAGATATTTTGGTAACCATTTTTCTTGACTTGTGGAAGCAATTCCGAAAACTTTATTGTATTTTCTCAAATTGTAGTCCTGGCTAGGGCAATTAAATCCATTGTTAAATAATTAAGTTTGCTTATATGCAACAAATTGGGAAGGGTAAACAGATTAAGTCAGGTTTTAGCATTGTGAACTGCAGGCTGTAATATGACTATGTAAACGTACTCCTTTACGTGGCACTGAACTATAATAGGCTAGATTTTTTACATGTTATAATCAAATGAGAGCATTACATATATTATACAATGTGTCTGAAGGCATACAGAACATAGGGAAACGCCAATAGTAAATGTTGCTAAAGTGCTCTCGATGCTTTGTTCTAGCAGCGCATTGTAATTTACAATAGGTCAAATTTCAGAGCTACAAGTTTTATATTAACTACTTTTTCGCTAAATAGCTCGAGAAGTGAAATAAAAGCGAAGAAGCACAAAAAAAAATCTCGACCCTTTCACGCTTTCGCGTTCGATATCTCGAGTAATATCCCTCGTACGTGGAAAAGTAATTAAACATAAATTGTAGGACACAAAAAAATCTAAATAGAACGTCAACTTTATTTTCACGTACCTTTAACGAGAACCAAGTTGCAAAAAAATCAAACGCACGTTTTTTTAAGATGGCGGAAATAGCACTTGGGAAATGTTGGTCGACAACTTGAAGTTAAGCTTTGCTGGACCTCCCCTACACCCCAAAAAAGGAATTTCAAATTTCGGTTCACTTTCAAGCAAAAATGACATAGTGGCTGGACTAAGTAAGAAAACTAAAAACCATCAGAATAGTACGTTTTTTAATGGGTTCATTGAATTGTAATGGAAAAGCAGTATATTAACTGTGTGGGAGGTATTGTAACACTTTAAGAAAAAAAAAATGATTTATTGAACGAAATTTCTCATTTTGACAACTTGCTAAAATAAGTAAGTAGTACATACTAAATAAGAAAACTTATAACAAATGTACCTCGAAATATCGATAATCAGAGAGAATCTGGAAGGATATACAGTAAAAGTAAGAATTTCTGTCGATGGACTTAACAATATGTGAAAACCGTGAAATATACTAGAAAGTACAATGTGACTATGTAAGAGAATGATAGTAGGGAAATGTTACGAAACTAACTGTGCAATGGAAAAAGGAAGGTCATCCTGTCAGAAGGTAAACACATGTAGTTCCTGGAACGTTAAAATTTTAAGATTAACTTGAAAGATCAGAGAGAACTATTTAATAAATATGCATTGATTTTCTATTTTGATTAAATGTTTTTAACGATATACATACTTTTTCTTGCTTCTTTAAGCTTTTTGCTAGTTTTTCATATGATTTTTTCTTATCGATGAAGCAGACAGAGATATCCATCGTAGGTTAGTTTCTTTTTGATCAATTGTCTGATTGTGCATATAAAATATTGTGTACTTCGTGCAAATCTAGAACTGCATTGATCTTCATTAATAGCATCTTCGACCTACCCCATAATTTTTTTTTCAGAATTTTCTCGTATACTCTCGTATACTGCTTGGTACACTCATCAACGCAATAACTCTGTAACTATGGCATAGGCTACGATTGATTTTTTTTGTATATGGGTAGTGTTATTGGAATGCTCCAGTCTTGGGATGTTGTAAATGCTCTCATCTCCTTTGTCTCCCATGCACTTACTACATTTATGTCATTTTTCCTAGCCTTTCTAGTTCTTATTGCGTCCTTTACTTTTTCTCTTGATATGATCTGATCTTCTTCGCTGCTCTCATTATTTTCTATAGTGTTTACTTTTCCTGGTGTTCCTAATATATATTTCTTCTCTTGTTAAATTTAGGTCTTCAAAATATTTATGCCATCTGCTTAATTTTTCGACTTCAGTAGATAATACTTCTCCAGTATAGTTCCTTATTTCTTTTCTTAGATCTCTTCTTTTTTGCGTAACTCCTGTATGACTTTAAAATACATTTTTGCAATTTACTTTTCGTCTTCCTCCTTTTCTTCTTCTCAATTATATTCATACCGCTCTTTTGGCTGATGCAACTATTTATTTCACTCGATTCCTTTATATATTGAATTTAGTGTAGCTCTTGTCGCTCTTATTGTTTAAATATTTTTTTTTTCAATAAAATTTTAACTTTTTATACCTCTCTCGTTATGTTTTCATTCCACCCGTCTATTTGGGATCATACATGCTCGACCTTTGCTCGACCCACACAATACACCAAAATAAACACTATTTCATTTCATAGCTAATTCTTAATAAGATAGTAATCTTATTGACACATTAATGCTATTTAGTTTATATTTTATGCTATTATTTTAATAGATAGTTTTGAGAGCCCTCGAGTCGGTGATAATTGATAGGTTACCTTGACATAAATTTCTTGCCTATTGCAAAGTAGATTAGAATCTTAAATCAGGTATGTCATGAAGGTTATACATTGGAAGCCAACTACAGCATTACATTTATGGCATGCTTTAGAAAAATTATATTAAAAATTGTAATTTACAAAAGCTACAAGAAAAGTTTCTATTTCTATTTTATGTATAAAGACCTTTCAAATAACATTATAACAGTTTGTATATGTTTTTATGACTAACTTAAACTTCTCGTAAACAGCGTCATAAAGTAGATCCAACTACTGGAAAATGGGCGACTAGCCTTATGAGCGAATAACAAGAAAATACGCAGAAGCACTTCAGTTAAAAATACCTTTTTCGTTCAATCAGGGTATAGTGTAAGAATTCCTTTAGGCTATTCAAGAATAGTTCAACACCACTAACTTAATTGTAGATTTACGTAATTCTAAAATTTGCTAACTTTTTGCCACAACTTTTTAAAAAGCTTTTCTCTTGCGTTTAGGTCCAAAAATCACTGTCATCGCGGATCAGACGATAATAAAAAAGAAAACAGACGTGCACATCAAAAGCATTCACTGTAATGACGATCCTAGCAGCGGTGCGCGGACGTATCGCAAACCGGTATGCCACGCAGTTTTTTCTCCAATTCGCTCTAGAAGTGGCTAGAAGTGGTCCGACATCGAGGTGCTCGAAGAATATAAAAGAAGAATCCGAAGCTAGTTAACTTTCCTTGATACTTGCGATCCTGATTACAAGTTTTAAGCCCCCTCGGTGCTTATCCCCTTTGCCCTGCTTCTTTTCCTGGTTAGCACTGTTAGATTCGGTTCCCATCTTGCTAGACAATTTCCTGACCTGGCTAACACCTGTAAATAATAATAATAATAATAGTCTTTATTTCCTAGAAACCCCATTATATTACCGCACCAGCTGATTCTCCAGGCCATTATTATCACAATCTTTTAATAAGCTTAACCTCAAGCCCAGCATGCCTGCATACCAATCCTCGAGACCACAGGGCTAATCCTGGTACCACAACGGAGGCAAATTGGCCCGGTTTTCGTAAATCCAGAAAAACCGAAAACCTCCTGCGGTTCCTCGGCGATTCGAACTGTCAAAAGCTAACTTTTCAAAAGGTAAAACTTCCAATTTCTATCATTCTGAGAGGTCCAAACTTATTCACAAAGGAACCACCACGTCCAGCGCGGCATAATGCATTCGCCGTGAATATCACAGACACTTTTACTGCATTGAATTTGTTCGCCCGTTAACTATAACAAAGGCCATCTTTTCCGGCGCAAATACAGTCTGTTTCAGATCTATCGTTTCCAGTTCAGGTACATCGGAGCTACCTCATCTGAATCTGCGAGCACCCCTTTCTATCACATTCCAAACCAAAGTGCCGTTTGGATTGCAGAGCGGCCGAAAATAATAGAACGCAGAACTAACACGCCGTTTTACAATATTTTATGTATATGATATTATTTTCCCTTAATCAAGAATTATTCTGCATTTCGTTAAAAAAACTATTATACGATTTATTTCTGCACTGTGTTATCCCTGTATTGTATACAGTTGAGTAAAATAGACCCTGGCATCTGAGCTTTACCCGAGGCAACCGGGTTAATAATTAATCTAGCGAATTTTGGTTAAGTTTTAAAAAGCACTCTTCGCAGGGACTTGAAATTAAGATTCAAAATGTCCGCCAGTTTACAGTAAATTGAAACTATTTAAAAATGAAAGCTGCCAACGTAAGAAGTAAATGTGTGGTAAGGCACATGTAAATTGTTACAGTCTAAATCTGAGTTAAGAAGCAACAAGAAAAAGGGACACCGATATTTCACTGAAGAAGGGAGGCATATTGTGACGCTTTAGTGCCCACAGCAATTCTGATTGCCTAATTCACACAAAAATGAATAATTTCAAAATGAGCACAGAAATATTTTATTTATTACAAGAAAGTCAGTAATTTTACACTACAGATGCACTTGATATCAGCAGCAGCAATTATTATTTGACTAAGAAGGTTGTCATGAGATAAGATAGAATTCAGAAGGGTTACGTTGACAGTTTCAGTCATAATTAATTTTCAGAATGGCAAATTCGGCTTGAATTATGTAGCTGACAGGTTAGAGTTGACTAAATTCAATACAACGATATGAATTTTAAAATATTACAAAAATGGTTTGTGAAGTACATAAAGTGTATAGAGGTTTATAAGCCAACAAACTGCAAGATAACGGAAAGGAACAGTGCAAAGCAGTACGAGGAAGTAAAGATTGCAAAGAGCAATAAGAGAACCTATCGAAAGACACAGACAATTGTTACAGTGCTAAATAAACTCATGTGAATCAGTAGAATTAAAACTAAGTGATTTAAAGCAAAGCAAAGTGCTACGTTGAGAATTTAGAGAGAAGGAATTTTAGTATTTATGCAAGCACACTCTATCAAAACTATAGTCCATAAGTAAAAATGTAAATTATACCTTACTTCTTATAAACAAATGTAAATGGTTCTTGCCAAATAACGAGACAATCTTTTGTCAGAAAAAGAACATGAAATAGAAGCTTGTAAAATTTATGCTGTGTGCCAGTTGAGCTCCCTGGTTTTATAAAATTATTAATAAAAAGAGTAATTTGTTGAGCCTAAAACGTGTTTATAATATCTTTGTAGCTAATTTTGCAAGTGATAACAGTTCCCAATAAGGTGCAATCAGCCCAGAAATATTTCACCAGGTGTGTCCCAGACCAAACTTCGAACAAGATTTCGGGCAGTCCGAGACATGGCCAAGGAAGAATTGGGTGTGCTACGTTTGCACAAGACCTTCAGAAGTGCCTGGATGGATACATTTTAAAAAGGAAGTCGTCACCAAGCGTGTAATAGCCGTGGAGTTTCTTCATTGTGCGAGCCAGCATCGGAGCACCACTTCAAAATGTAAATTTTCCAGGAAGCAGTTGAACCAGGTTTATAGAGTTTTGGTCCCTTCAAGAATGGACATTTCCCGAGGTCTTAAATGTGATTCCAGCTGCGTAGATACATCCAGTCAAATAATCGAGGAAAGGTCCCTAAAATTTGTGGTGTGAAGCCGATTTTGCAAGTTTTGCCAGATATAAATCAAACGCAAGTTTTGGCGTCCTCTACATCACAGAGAAAAACAAAATTAGCCGGAAGCTACATCACATAATTCACAGTATTTACCCGATGTGGTCTTGCCCTATTCGGTATTTTCAATTCAATTTACGCTAAATTTCGTGGACGTGCAAATCATTTTGTGTACACTAAATTTTAAGGTTATTGATTTGTCAAATACGAAGCCAAGCATCTGATATACTGGTTAATTTATCATACAGCAAAGCATTTATAATACAAAGTTAATCAACCTACTCTCCTGAGACAAGAGTTTTTTATTTCATGCTTTACCGGGGCTTTGCCATTAACCATTGCAAATAGGCAAAATACAGAGAGCAATAAACCATTTATCGAGCTAATAATTATTACATCTTTTTTATTAGCCTTGAGTTTGATATAAAATTCAATTATTAAAACCATTTAATTTATAAGTTGTGGTGATTTGCCTTGAATTATTTATAATTTTACATAAAGTCCTACATTACATAAAAGGGTATAATTACAATATTTCTGTCAGTTTGGTTGCTTGTAAAACATTAAAATAGTTTGTATACAAAAATATCTGAGAAAGGGACAAATTTCTTGACGCCATCTGCTGTTCAAAACTGAAGATGTTGTGGGAAATCTGAGAAAGTGAGATCTTTCAACAACTACGGGGGACGCTATCAGATCGGCAGCACCCGGCTCAACTTACCGAAAATTCCAAGAACTGTATGCTTCCGTAGTGTCAGATGCTACTACGCAACTAATGAATTCGTAACTACATATATTTGTGTAATCCACATCGGTAAGTTTTCGGCGGCCCAGGCAAGCCAAAAAATGGGCAGAAGGCGCCTTAAATAAACGCAACAAGGAAAATGCTTAGCTACATATAGTAAAGCAAGTATTGGCATCCTGAAGCAGGTACCGGTACTTTAAGTAAATGCAGCAATAAACAATCGCGGCCTAAAATTATAGTTCTCTGAAGGCGGTAAAACTCAAACTCTAATGAAAGTAAGTAACGACTTTACTGAATACAGCAGTTGCTTGTGCACCAAAGCTTATGTTTCCTTTTCAGACGAAAAGCATAGCACTGCTGGCTGGCACACAAATTTCGCTGCTGCGAGTGCAAGTGAAAGAAAAATAAAGAAAGATAAAGTCATCCAAATCAATATACGAGATGGTGACAAAGTGACGGCCCAATTATCCAACGGTAAATCAATTTAAAAATCCCAATTAATTAAATGATGGGGAACATCGATGGCCGGTAGTTTGCCAGGGAGATTTCCTTATTTCAACCCCAGAGCTGCCTGCCATTAATACGCAAATATTTTAATAATTGCATAATGAGAACCATTTTTTAGTGAAGTGGTGTAATCCTTTCCAGAAAAACATCATATTTTATTAGGTATTTTATGTGCAAGTCCATCGAGTACTTTTCATATATTTTTTACATTTCAACTTTGTGTTTGGTGTAGTACTTAAATAAGTATCCGTGAAATTACTTTTTAATCAATTAACATATTAATAGGTAACAATTCCTTATGAGTAGCCCTGACGTGAGGCGATTGAATGTATTTAGCCACGCCTCTTTCCTCAGTGAATAATGAACATAAAGAATGTGTCTAAAATCCAGCAAGTAGATATATCTAACTTTATTTTCTAAAATCAGTCTTGTCAACGCGTATTCCGACATAGACAGAACTCCGTAAGCCGGTAATACAAAGAGTTGCGAACTACGACAGGAAAAAACGGCTAACAAAATTTATTTAAATATATTTAAGAACAATATGTATTTTTTTCTGTTTTACAATGCGTTTATTAAATAACATCATCACAGTCTTTGGAAAATATTTTCAATTAATTTAAATTAAATTAAATCCTCGTCGTCTTCACGATAATTAAGACAGACACTAGGCACACACCTCTAGTCAAGGATTTAACACAAAACGTTTACAACACGTTTATTAGGCTTAAAACCCAGTAACCCTTTCAAGCTCAGTTGGTGCTGCACTAAAAACTTCAGTTTTATGTTTTTTGCTTTGCAGCTCTTCCTGAATCTTCTCCAAAGTTTTCCCTTTTGTTTCAGGTACATACATCACTATCAGCAAAAGCCCCACAAAGCTGGCAACGGTAAAAAAGAAGAACGGAACGTGCATGCCAAACATGTCTTTTGTAATCTGGAAAACTTTAGGCACAAGGGTAGCCAAAATACAGAAGTATATGTTTATCAGAGAAGAGGCAAAAGCTTTCACGTTAGTTGGAAACATTTCGCCCACCATTAGAACGGGCAGCGTCTGCATACCCAAACCGAACACGATGACGTAGACCACCAAAGCTACAATCGGCACAAACTGAAATTTGGACGTGTTTACAGTTGTAGCTTCCTGGAAGAAGAAAAAGATTGCGTCGATAAATAGGGCCAATCCCGAACCAACTATAGATATTATCAATAAAGGTCTTCTTCCTAGTTTATCAACAATGGCAGAGCAACACATGCAAACTGCGAGTTGTACGCAGAAATAGATAGTAGTGGCTGCGTTTGGAGAAAGTGCTTCTCCAGTGCTTTCAAAAATGGTTTTGGCGTAGTACGTGATCGCCGTGGTACCACTGAACTGCTGCACTCCAAATGTTACCAAGCAAACAATAAGAGCTTTTCTATTGCTTCTTACTGCCAATAAATCTCCGTAACTATTACCATTCTTTTGTTGCTCCTTCACGGCCTCACTCATCCTGTTTAGCTCTTCATCGACATCATCAGTTCCTCTAAAGATCATCAAGCTTCTTCTGGCCTGCTCCGAATTTTGCTTTATGAGGTAATAGTAAGGGCTCTCAGGAATCCAACAAAAAGTAAGCAAGCACACCACTGGAATTATTGAGCAGACTAGGGCTGTTTGGCTAATGTCTAAGTACACCCCGATTAAGTTTATCAACATCGTTCCTAGGATTCGCGTTGCCACCACGCTGGAACCAATAAAACCTCTTCTTTGAGAATCAGAAATTTCTGCTAGGTATAAGGGAAGAACACAAAAGGACACACCGTCTGATATTCCTTTAATAAAGCGAGCAATAAGTATCGACGTAGTAGATGGGATGTAGGCGATGATCATCCATCCAATAAAATATGGAAATGTTGTTGAAAGGAGGATGTTTTTTCTACCTAGTCGGTCAATGAGGAGGCTTCCAACGCAATTTGCAGGTAGACCGCCTACAAAGTTTATTACTGCCATCCAGGAACCTTCATCCCCGGTTATGGAAATAGTTGAGTTTTCTTGGAGAAGTATGGGAAGCGATATAGAAGGCCATCCGAGGTTCATCCCGCAGGAGAGTACGGTCAAAGTGCCTGTAAGGTATAAATGCGTATAATCTTGTATCACAATAATATTCTTTTTCTTTAAATCTAAGCTTTCGACAATTGAAAAAATATATGCAACACGAGATGATATGCTGTCTTTGTTTTATCCGCGTGTCGTATTTGAGAGCACGCCGCTAGTGTTGGATTGGTTGAGGGGTGACTTAGCTTCGAACTCCCTGCGTCTTTAGTCGCCAGTAGAAAACGAGGAGCGCCGGATGTATTTTTGTCGGTTCCGGTTTATGCTGTCCGCATGCATATACGTATTCTACAGACGCATAAGATATCATGACAACTGTTGGGCTAAAATCGGTAGTTGATTAATATAGAGCCAATACAATTTTAAGTAATTTGTAGATACAAATAGCCATTAGACGCCTGCAGTTTACTCGGTGATTTCACCTTGATATGGTATTTTCGTGTTTTCCGCGTGTTGAAATAATTAGTTTCGTCCAAAGTCAAGTAGACGCGTTGTCTACTTTTTTTCTATCATAAATAAGGCTTTACTTAATATACTGCTACGTACGAAGGTGTTGTGACTTTATTATTTACTTATTAAAAATGTTCAATCAATATAAAACTTACCTTGTTGTAGATATCTTTTGCATGTATTAATAATAACCTCGACTAGCTCTAATATTTCTTTATCTGCAGGGTAACTGTTGCTTAATATTTAATTGTGCACTGCAATCTATTTTAAAGTATGTTAACGAATTGAATTATTTTGAAAAATATTGTTTGTATTATGTCAATAGTTCAATTTCAACCTTTGAATGACATCTTGTTTAACTTAGTTATCCATTATTCCAATTTGTAAGTGATTGTTCATGTTTAATTAATTTACAGACGTTTAAACAATTTAAAACAAATTTATTTTAATTACAATTCCAAAATTAATTATCTTTTCTAAACTTCAAGTTTACAAATCTATTATTAAATGAATCTTATCTAATTTGCATGCTTTTAAAATCTCTTTCTATTGGCCTTTTTAAATTTCCTCTTTAGTTAATATTGTTCGTCGCTCAGTACTGATAATATAATTTCAATTTTCAACTCACTCTGCTTTATCAATAGTTGTGTGTTGTCAGTATCCTTCAACCTTGAAGTATCCCTTTGATGTGATTTATCAATAGTGGTGTCTCGTCTGCATCCTTCAGCCTTGAAGTATCCCTTTGACTGTTCCGGATTTTGCTACTGTTGTAACAATGTTCTTCTAGTTGATTGATATTTTCTCCACAATGTTATCACGCACTGATAAACACTTTTAACACCTTTTAAATTATGTTATACCCAGAGTTTATCTATTATGCAATTAATTCTGGATAATTATTTAATCTGACATATTTTCCTCATTTTTATTATATCCGCCCTCTTTCTATTTCAAACATAAACAACCCCTTTTTACTTATCTCAGCACTCTCTTTGAAAAATCTTATTAATTATTTAAATAAATCAAATTAGTTAAATGTGTTGACATAAATCATTTTTTTAGGTTATAACTATTTATACACTTTCCAGAAACTTAAATAACCATTGCATTTATAAAATTGAGTTACATTCCAATACTTTATAACATTCTGCAGTGCATCTCATATGAACAATAATTGATTTTTGACAATTCAAACGACTTGCATATTTTAAAATTATTATACCAATCTTGGCCAGTTCTAAAATTGATTCAACCTTTTTAAAGAATGTATTCTTTTTATATCATAGCATTTTACCCCCTTGAAGTTTAAATAAAAAATATCTGCTAATATTAATCATA
This sequence comes from Agriotes lineatus, assembly GCA_940337035.1. Lineage (NCBI taxonomy): Eukaryota > Metazoa > Arthropoda > Insecta > Coleoptera > Elateridae > Agriotes > Agriotes lineatus. The sequence goes on along the minus strand of OW679201.1, from coordinate 20,967,567 downwards.
TATACAAATTCAAGAATATATATTTTTTTATAATTTCAAAAATATAACTATTGTGTTCCCACGCTAATTATTAATAATTGTTTAAAATAATCTAAACCTATTTATTTAAATTGAACTATTATTCTTCTAAATACACAATTAATTATTGTGATTATTTGTATACGGATATAATTGACTAATATGAAATCTTTCTTTTATATTGTTTGTTTCAGGATTTCTTAATTCAAAAGTCGTGTTTCCAAATATCTTTGTAATTTCATATGGTCCACTATAAGGTAAAACAAGTTTTGCACATAACTTCTTTTCTTTGTTGGCTACTTGTAATGTTTTAGCTATCACAAAATCACCTATTTTGAATTGTTCTCTTTTCTTAACCTTCTTGTTTACTCTTCGTACATATTTGTCAAGTTGTTTTTTCAATTTTATTCTTGCCAATTGTAATAATTCTATTATATTGTCACAATCAGTCTGCTGCCATGGTCTTTCAGGATTTATATGTTTCATTAATACTATTGGACTTATTTCTGTTACAGAGCTTGGTGTATTATTTATATAATTCTCTATTGTTGTTATAAATCTCACCCATGTATTATGTTTCTGATTTGTTAGAATTCTTAAAAATTTTATAACTTCTTTTATGTATCTTTCAGCAGGATTTGCCTGTGGATGTCGTATACTACAAAAACCAACCTTTACATTTTGTTGCATCATATTATTTATAAATCTATTATTCTTAAAATAAGTTGCATTATCCACTAACACTTTTCTTGGCTTTCCAAATTCTTCAAAATATTCCTTCAGATTTTTCAGTACATTATTTGTATTAATCTTCTTAGCAGGATATAGTTTTACATATTTCGTAAAAACATCTACAATTAACATGACATTCTTGTGTCCATGTTGTCCAGTTATTAAGTTACTTATATAATCGATAGCTACCAGTTCCAATGGATGTTCCACTCTTTTGCTTTTAATATCACTCATATTCTTGTAATTCTTCTCTTTTGCAAACAAACATATTTTACACGCATTAATTATCCTTTTAACTATTTGAACATCATTCTTGATGTAAAATATTTCACGAAAGATTATCCATGTCTTTCTTATTCCAATATGCCCATATTTCAGATGAATCTCTATGATTACATCTGTTGCAGTCTCCATATTTAAGACTATTAATTCATTCATCCCCACTTCTTTTAAAAGAATATTATCAACTATTTTATACCCCCTAGGATTTTCCATTAATGCTATTCTTCGTAATCTTATTATTTCTTCATTAGTTTGCATATTTAATAAATTCTGCTGTGAATATTTTCCTTCATCATTTTTTATTAATACTGGAGCTATTATTACTTTGTTGCCCTTTTCTTGAACTATATCTTTCCTACTTAAATAATCGGCTGTTACATTTAATCTGCCTGCTCTATGTTTGATATCAAAATTATACTGTTGTAAAAATAATGCCCATCGATATAATCTGTTGTTTAAAAAATTTGTTTTCTTCATGAACGTAAGTGCTGCATTATCTGTCTCAATTAAAAATTTATTCCCGCTTAAATAAAATTTTTACTTGCTTATTGCATATATAATTGCTAGCATTTCCTTTTCAGCTATGGTATAACGTAATTCATAACCTTTTAATATTCTTGATAAAAATACAATTGGTACTTCCTCTTGATTTTGTACTTGTACCAACTCTGCTGATATTGCATTGTTCGACGCATCAGTCCTCAATATAAACTCCGTATTAAAATCTGGATGTCTTAATAATAAATCCTTATAAAAATTTTCTTTCATGTTTTCAAAAGCTTGCTCATGTATTTCTTCCCATTTCCATTTTGTATTTTTCTTTAATAAATTTAATAGTGGTATCGATAATTCTGAAAATCTTGGTATGAACTTCTTGTAATAGTTTAACATCCCAAGAAAACTTCTTAATCCTTTTATATTCTTCGGTCTCGGAAAACTTTTTATCAACTTGATTCTGTCTTCATTTACATTGACTCCATTTTTACTTATAATGTATCCCAAATAATTTACTTTATCTTTTAAAAACTCACATTTTTCTATATTAAGTTTTAAATTGTTAATGCTTAATTCATTTAATATTGTTCGTAAATGTATCATGTGTTGTTCCATATTTTCACTATATATCAGGATATCGTCAATAAAATGTACACAAAACTCTTCAAATCTATTTAAAATTCTTTGCATAGCTTTAATTAGCGCTGAACTTGATGTTGATAACCCAAATGGTACCACTTTAAATTGAAATACTTCTCCTTCTATTCTGAAACCTGTGTATTTTCTTGATTCTTCATGAAGATTTATCAACCAAAATGAATTCTTCAGATCTAGCAGACTATCTATAGTTTGCGGAGTTTCAAATTGAGGTTTTGTTATTTGATTTATGCGTCTCGCATCTAAACATAAACGTAACGAATTATCTTTTTTTTTCACAACTATGGGGTTTGTATAGGATGTCGAACTTCTTTCAATTATTCCATTTCTTATCATTGTTTCCACTTCTTTTCTTACTTGTATCCTGTATTCAAAAGGTATTGGATATGTTTTAACCGAAAATTGTTCACTGTTTGTTACTTCTAAGCGGTGACTATAATTCTTTATGGTTGTAGTTTGACTGTTAACAAGGTTAATATTAGCTTTTAACATTTCAATTAATTCTTGCTTATATTTTACATTCTTCATTCCTATTTGCTCATCTCTTATTATTTCATTTATCATAAAATTATTAATCATCAATTCATTCCTTATTGTATCCATTTTGGTATACAAATTTATCCTTTCTTCATCAATAATCACACATTTTTCCTCCACATTGATCTGCATCTTATTGTGCTCCATAAAATCTATTCCGAGTATAAAATTGAAATGTAAGTTCTTTACTATTAAAAATCTTGCTACAATATTTCTATTTCCCATTGTAAAATTAATCATCACTGCTAGGTTTGTGTTAGAAAATATCTTATTATTTGCCGAAAATAAATCTATACTTTGAATTTTGAAAATTTGTTTCTTAAAAATATCCTTGTTATCATTAACAACTTGTTCCCTTACTAATGATACCTGAGCTCCTGTATCTATTAATGCAAAATACGTTTTATTATCTACCCTTAATTTTAAAAATGGTAAGAATGTTTCGTTCTCTTCTACATCCTCATTTTGTAATAAAAGCTGTTCTATACCCCCAAAAATTGTTGTTATTTTATTTAAGTTTATTTTAAATTTGACGTTTTTTTTTGTTGATTTGTGCACGCCTCTGGTTCGTACACTTGAATCTCTTCCCATATGTTATTTGCAGTTCTTCTTCGACTGCTACTTGGTTCTCTTTCATCTGCCCCTTGATCATTCTGTCTTGCTGGTCTCATCTCCAGATAATTTATTTGTCGTTGATTTTCATCCTTGGCTCTGTAATATTCTTGTTGCCTAGATTTTTGATTGTCTCTATAACCCATATTTCGGCTATCCAGATTGTTTCTTTCCTCATAATTGTAAGTATCTCTAGGTCAATTATTGTAATTATGATTTGAATTGTATTTTCCTTGGAATTTTTTTAAATTGTTCTCGGGTCTTTGTGGATTATTTTCTTGCCAAGGTCTCTTATAATTTGCATTATAATTCCCACGATATTGATTTTTATTATGATAAAACTGGTTATTCGGTCGCTCTATCCTTTCTCGATCAACTGCTGCATCGTAATTTCTAACCATACTAATAAAATCTTTCATTTTCCTTATGTTTTGAACTGCTACTGCCCTAGTTAGTTCTCCTTCAAGGTGTCTGGATAAATGCTGCACTATTTCTTCCTCAGATAGTTTTGGAGTAAGATGACTAGCCTTACTAAATTGATCTAGTACATAATTTTCGCGCGTTCCTTTGCTAGTATCGTATTTTCCTGTTGTTAATATTTCTCTTATTTGAGATTGTTGGAAATTTTCCCAATATTGTTGAATAAACTCATTTCTAAACTCTTCATATGTGCTGCAATTTGGCTTGATTAAACTGAACCATATTTCAGCAGTTCCTTTTAATGCAGTTTGGGTCATTTGAAGTTTGATCCCTTCTAGTAGTTGGTTTCTCACCGAGTCATCCAATTTTTGTAGAAATATCATCGGAAATTCGTTTCGCCTACCTTCAAATCTTAATGAATTTCCATTGTTCGATATAAAATTTGGTACATGATTAAATACCTGTCCTGTTAAACTTGTACTTATATGTCCAATCTTCTCCTCATTCTTATTTATCCTATCTTGTAACTTGTCTTCATTTATCTTCATCTGTTCAAAATTTCGATTTATTTCTTCAGACATCTTATCTTGTTTATTGTTGTTCTCATTTATTTGTGCACTTAACTGTAGCATACCATCTTCCTGTCTTGTATTTACTACAATGATTGTATTTTCCATATCATTTAAACGGCCTTCACAAATTTGAACTTTTTTATCCAGATCTTGTATTTTTCCTTCTTGTCCTTGTAATATACCATCAAATGTTAATTTAAATTCTTGTAGATTCTGTGTTAACCAGTTCCTATCTTCTTTACATTTCTCTTCCTGTACCTGTATCAATTCTTTTTTATTTTGTTCTAGATATTCTTTCATTTCTTCCTTGTCCTTATTCTGCTTCTCTTGTAAACTTTGTATACTAGTACTTACTATTGTTCTTACATTCTCACTCATCCTTATTTCTGCTTCCTCTTGTAATTTCTTTTGCCTTATTTCTGCTTCCTCTTCTAATTTTCTTAACATCTCCATCATCAATTGATTCGGATCAGCTTGTTCTTCTCCATCCTCATCTCATCACCTTCCGCTTGTCTTGTTGTTTCATCCTGTCTCACCTCAACTTCTATGATGTTGATTTCTTGTACGTCCTCTCCAATAACCTCCATTTCGCTTCTCTCCATGTTTTCTGTCTCTTCCGTGAGTTTGCTTTTCTTCCTCAGACTTCTTTTTTCCGCCATTGTATTTATTGACTTTTAAATCAAATTAATCTGTCCTCTATACATGTTAATGAATAACCTACTGCAACAGTCGGGTCCCTGTACAAAATTTTTCAAATGTTGTTGACATCAAATATAAGTTATCATTTCACTTTAGTAAATGTTATAAATCTGACAAATTTATTTACTTAAATTCGCGCCCCACAACTACTTTACTTTGCCCACATCATTGGCTGTCATAAATATTGTTAATGATCTGTTATATGTTCGTAATTTAATTTTTCAAAGCCACCACGTTGCTGCGCCATAAATATGCTACGTACGAAGGTGTTGTGACTTTATTATTTACTTATTAAAAATGTTCAATCAATATAAAACTTACCTTGTTGTAGATATCTTTTGCATGTATTAACAATAACCTCGACTAGCTCTAATATTTCTTTATCTGCAGGGTAACTGTTGCTTAATATTTAATTATGCACTGCAATCTATTTTAAAGTATGTTAACGGATTGAATTATTTTGAAAATATTGTTTGTATTATGTCAATAGTTCAATTTCAACCTTTGAATGACATCTTGTTTAACTTAGTTATCCATTATTCCAATTTGTAAGTGATTGTTCATGTTTAATTAATTTACAGACGTTTAAACAATTTAAAACAAATTTATTTTAATTACAATTCCAAAATTAATTATCTTTTCTAAACTTCAAGTTTACAAATCTATTATTAAATGAATCTTATCTAATTTGCATGCTTTTAAAATCTCTTTCTATTGGCCTTTTTAAATTTCCTCTTTAGTTAATATTGTTCGTCGCTCAGTACTGATAATATAATTTCAATTTTCAACTCACTCTGCTTAATAAATAGTGGTGTCTCGTCTGCATCCGTCAGCCTTGAAGTATCCCTTTGACTGTTCCTGATTTTGCTACTGTTGTAACAATGTTCTTCTAGTTGATTGATATTTTCTTCACAATGTTATCTATCACGCACTGATAAACACTTTTAACACCTTTTAAATTATGTTATACCCAGAGTTTATCTATTATGCAATTAATTCTGGATAATTATTTAATCTGACATATCTTCCTCATTTTTATTATATCCGCCCTCTTTCTATTTCAAACATAAACAACCCCTTTTTACTTATCTCAGCACTCTCTTTGAAAAATCTTATTAATTATTTAAATAAATCAAATTAGTTAAATGTGTTGACATAAATCATTTTTTTAGGTTATAACTATTGATACACTTTCCAGAAACTTAAATAACCATTGCATTTATAAAATTGAGTTATACTCCAATACTTTATAACATTCTGCAGTGCATCTCATATGAACAATAATTGATTTTTGACAATTCAAACGACTTGCATATTTTAAAATTATTATACCAATCTTGGCCAGTTCTAAAATTGATTCAACCTTTTTAAAGAATGTATTCTTTTTATCATTTTTTATATCATAGCAATACCTAGTTATTATTAGTTGGCACTTTCAGTAACTAGGTAACTATAAATACAAATTTACATATCCAGCTAAAGTGGGGAAATTTTCATGTACTCTAAATAAAGTGTGAATGGAGTAAAGGTAATACTTAACCAAGATTTAAATATTACCTTTATCATTACATTATACAGGGTGTTGTCTAAGTACGTGTAGAACATTGACTGACATGTTCTTTGGCTTATTCTAAGGCAAAAGCATTTTATCAACATGGGTCCGCCAGTTCTTTGTTTTCAAAATATAGGGTGTTGGGTTCAGAGAAAAAAATCATAAATTTTGTTAATTTTTTAAAACACGATGGATATTAAGTACAAACTTTTTATGGGTACATACGGCGCTAAGAAAAATATCTTGTGTCGGTAAACCATGTTTCAATTCACTAGTGGCGTGCGAATGAATGTACTTTGCACGACTAAATAAGAAAACGGTGACACCACCGATTTTTTTTTTTTAGTTTCTTAATTCCTTGGTTAAAATTCTACATAAAATGGCTAGGTTTTTTGTAAAAATGCGCAGTCATTTTGTAAATACTAGAAATATTAAATCAAGCATTAAAACAAAGTTTTCAGAAAACAAGTAAATCAGGGAAACTGTTGGCAATGACCACCTTCCGGCATGATGCACGCCTCAGCTCTTCGTCTCATTAAGTTACGCGCCAGCTCAAAAATACCTGGTAAAAAGCAAAAAGAATTCGCAGTACCAGTTTCAATTTTTCTAATTTTTACAAATAAACGGCGGATTTCAACAAAAAACCTAAGCGGCATTTTCATAGTTTTAATCAGAAAATGCAAACCTTTATCAAAACTGAAAATAGATCAGTGGCGTCTCCTTTTTATTTTTTCATTGTGCTGAGGGTACTCATACGCCGACACTGGGGATTTAAAAGTTGGTTTACCAAACACAAACACAAATTCTTGGCGACAGATTTACACACACCAAACTTGTAATTAATATCCCAACATGTTTTCAAAAATTTATCAAATTCAGAATTTTCCTCTCTCAAATTCAACGAAAACGAAGAACTTAGGAACATGCCAGTGAACTTTCTACACTAAGTTACTAAACACTGTGTATGTAGCATACTAGCTAGGAAAGAGAATAATGTAACGTAACAGGAACATTACCTGAAGACTTTTTGTAATTAAGGAGATATTAGAAATATTTAATACTGCAGCTGTTAGAGAATCAAAGCTCTGACAAAAGTACATAACATCAAGCAATACATTTTTTAACTTTTCGGCCAAATTGAATGAATAGAATGATTTTCTCCTTCTTACGTCGTTTCTTCTTCTTTTTGAATCTGATCCGATCCGATGTGCCGAATATATTATCTTATATATGCTGCCGTGATTGTAGATTTAACAATCTAAAATGTCAACTCTCAAAGAGGAAAAGTGAACTTAAATCTAACAGTTTCTACAGTAAACACTGACATACCTGTAACCATAGCAAGGTACTGGTAGATGGGAGAATTTTTGGTTAAATTTCCCGCAGATGAAAAGAAGCCCTTCATTATTAAGGAATACTGTTTTAACAATGACTACCGAATATAAATAATTTCATGCCACTTTCAAGTGTACGAGATAACCGAATGACCTCCGGGTCAAAATTATTTCTTAAATTCGATAATTTTAGATTGCTAATATACACAAATAGAAAAAGTGAATGCGACCTTGTTAGCAAACGCATAAATACTGTTGTTATTGGAATACAATATTGCAAAACCGAGGCTACCTTGATTGCCAAAATCTAGTACCTGTTCCAAGCAGACGGAGCAATAACAATCAATAGCGATCGTGCAAAACAAACAAGAAACGTGCTGATCACCAATTTGAGACAAAGAACAAGCGAACAACGTTTTCAGAAGAAAGTACAAATATATTTCAATAAAATAGCGATAGCGTGAAAGAAAGTAGGATATCTGCAATTTTGTTTCTCATCCTTCTTCTTCTTTACAGATTCACCAAATAAAATAGTTAGGAATTCTGCATTGTTAGTAATACCGAAGTGAAAATGCATACCAAAAGTAGAGAAAATTGTTCAATAAACATGAAATGTAGTTCATGTTTTTCACGTGGAAATACATATGGTGAAATTCGAAGAAAACTATTGGCAATAAGCACATCACTAAATGAATTGTGTCGGCACATAAGCTCGCGGTTATTATTTTTGCGGTCAGGTTAGGTTTCATGTAAACCCATTGATATATAATTGTTTCAAATAGTAGTTCTGGCAATTATGAACTTGAAATGTTGATTTATAATTTGGTGTAAACTAGGTCGATATTGCACTGAGAGAAATTTCAGTTTATAATAGTACTCCAGGCGTATTAGGATCCGCCTACCGAAAAAAATCTGTAAAAGGCTTTACCCAGAACTTCCCTCGTAAGTGGACATTGTGACACTAAATAATTTTACAAATCAAATTAAGTTAGGAGTAAAAATATCTTCTCATTTCGAATAAATTACATAAATTTTCAAATAAAAAAGAACATTATCTCGGATGGCAGGAGGCTGCGTATGCCATCCCAACGTTTTGTGGGATATTGCAAGCGAATGGGCTATCCTCGGGCCAGCTGTCTCTAATAGAACCTTTTTCCGTTTACACCTCTTTCTGTTCTACAGAATTTACTTTGTATCTATTGGAAATTGGATTCAATTTTCGTCAAGAGTGTGTGAACTATGTACAAATTGTTACTTTCCTATATCTCAGTTAAAGCGAAAATAAAACTGTTACCGGTGATGGTACTCGAATTCAGCTCCTGCGAACGAGCCTGCCCATTCAATTTTTTTGTTCGGAGGTAGTTTTCAGTTTCCATAGCCATCAGGACCGTCCAAATGATAGCGTTGATTTTAACATAAGGCACTTATTCGTTGCTCTTTTTTTTATCGTACAACATTTATCCTGTAACTGTCCATTTTTAGTACGAATAAGGCCTGCACTATGTGATATGTACAAATTATTACTCGTATGTATTGCTAAGTTAACTCAAAAATTAATATAGTTTAACTTTTTTAAGATGCTCACTCTTTATATATTATTATGATACAAGCTTAATATGGTTTGAATTATAATTTGTTAAAATTGGGATATCACCATGAGATGAAACTGGTTCAGATTTATTTAAGGATAAGGTAGATTTGTGTCTGAAACATAGCTATTTGAAAATTACAGGTGGATTGAAATTAAAATAAAATTTGATAAAATACAGTTAGAAAATCAATAACAAATGTTAATTTTGAAATAATATAATATTTAGTAGGTTTAAATCAAAATAGATAAGAATAGAAAATATAAATAATAAAAATTTTGTTTTGTTTCCGATTATTGAAAAATGACAAACTAAAAAGTTTGTAGAAAAACGATTTTGGTCGAACTAAAATATTGAATATAACCCTGTTTTATTTAGAAAATGTTTGGCTAATATATTGTTATATATATTGTTATCGGTATACTAAGAGTAGTTTTGGCTGAAGATTAAATGTATAAATAGAATTTGGGAGATCAATGCACTCAATTTTGAAAAATTTAAAAAGGTAGGCTGTTTGAATTAAGTTTATTAAAAGAAATCTAATTGAGACAAATTAATATGAAAAGGATAACTTTTGAGTATTCTATAGGGGTTTTGGAATTTAGAAAGTAAATACATGCTTGTATCACACATGACAAATGTAAATTCCAATGAAAAAAATATGTAGAAGTAGGTAAGACTCAAATGAATTTAATTTATAGGTGGCATTAATAATTAAAATATGGTAGTTAAGCGATTTTGTTACGATTATTGAATAATAGCAAATTATAAAAACATGTACCTTTTTACAATTTTGGTCCCAATAAAAATATAGAAATTACACTATTTTAAATGTGTTAGTATTTGGAAATGTTTAAAAATGGTTATAACATAATCTACGAGCTGAAAATACAAGAGAAATATAAAGAAGATTATTACAAGTGAAGCAGCAGTTATAAAATAGAATTGAAAGATGGTAAAACTAAATAGAAGCAAGCATATTTAATATATTTATTAATTAAAGAAGAATATAATATTTGGATATAAATAGTTTATTTTAAATAATACAATTGACAAGGAGTAACATTGGTTTGAGTATTGTCAAGTACTGTGTTGATTGAAGGCGTTCTGAAGACGAGAGGATCTGTTCGAAGAAGATATCAGAGGGAAAACTGGATTCGAAGTATTCTGTTGGTTACTGAAGACAGAGGTTGGTGAAGCTTGGAGCTACGGAAGAAGGATATCAAATTGGAGATCGTCTGTGACATCTAACTTGCCGTGAAGCTGTATGAAGTAGGGAGTCTCTGGAAGGTAGCAGTGGCACGAGCGGAGTAGAACGGGATCTGTCCTGGTAGCAACCGAGGGTTTAACAAGTTGACCACTATTGTCAGTAGGCAGTACATCACAGCAAGACTAACTAGGGGTCCAAGCTACTAACGTCAGGAGGAGTACTATCTTGGAGGTGATATTGGTACAGTAAGAGTGGAAACAGTGCAAGGTGGGTCGTAGTCTTGTTCTATCAACGCTAAAGTAAATAAAAGACATTTTAAAAAGTGCAATAAACTATAAATAAGTACTTACCGTAGAATATAAAAGTCAATATAAAAAAAATAAAATTGCGCATTTGTCATATTTGAATGAGATTAGTTATAGAACTTTGTTTGACATAAAAGGTGACAGTTGATGTCGGTACACAATTGAAAGTCATTCTTAAAATAAAATTTTATTAACAAGCAACGAAATAATCGAACTAACCCTTAAAGAGTCTCAAGGCGCTATCGATTTTTAATAATTAAATAATATTAAAATTCAAACGAAAATATTCAAGTTAAAAATAAGAGCAGCCAGTTCAATATACAAGGTGTTTCAAAAATGTCTGCCAAAATTTTTAGGACGTATAGTACATCAAAAAATAAGTGTAGTTTACTCTATAAAACTATTTCCGAAAATGCACTCCCAAGGAGCTACAGCCCCTAGAAGACTTTCAAAAATGGTTTTTTAGCATTTTCTTCAAAACTGTTACAAGTAACTTAATGAAATTTGGCACAGGAGCGTAGTTTTTTATGAGAAATATTACTAATTGGTTAGAATCTTCATATTTTATTTAGGGGAGGAACTTACAAGGGGGCTGAAATGGTTCAATTACCCTATCTTTTATGTGCGTGGTTTTATCTAATACATTTATCAAAACTCTCAAAGCTTGATTTATCTTACATAAAAAAGGCATTCTTGTTAAAATATTTTGTTTAAGTCATATCTAGGCCTACTCAAAAGATTTTCGAAGGCATTTTGGACAAGTAATTTCAAAGCTTGAAAAGCACGTTAACATTCAACTGCAAATTACACGAAAACGGTCAACTTTAACACATTTTAACAAGAATACCTTTTTTATGTAAGATAAATCAAGCTTTGAGATTTTTGATAAATATATTACATAAAACCACCCACAAAAAAGATAGGGTAATTGAACCGTTCCAGCCCCCTTGTAAGTTACGCCCCTGAATAAAATATAAAGATTGTAACAAATTAGTAATATTTCTCATAAAAAACTACGCCCCTGTGCCAAATTTCATTAAGTTACCAGTAACAGTTTTGAAGAAAATGCTAAAAAACCATTTTTGAGAGTCTTCTTCTAGGGGCTGTAGCTCCTTGGGAGTGCATTTTCGGAATTAGTTTTATAGAATAAACTACACTTATTTTTTGATGTACTATACGTCCTAGAAATTTTGGCAGACATTTTTGAAACACCTTGTATTGTAGCTGTTTAGGCCCATAGAAGAATTGTTATATACAAGTGAATAATTGAGGAGTCATATTGGGACAGCTTTATTTAGGAGAATACATTTGACATATACATAAATAAAATGGGATTACGTCAATCTATTTACTGTTGAGAGGAGCTTCCAAAAGGATGTCATCAGATAGAATAGGTGTATTCCAAGAGCTGGTAACTGTAGCAGGTGGAGGTCCAGGTTTGCTCTGTTTGTATTGGTTGCTGTCAAGAATTGGTCGTTTGCTAATATTGGATGACGATTGGGACTGGTGATCTGTCTGTGAGCAGTGCATTGCAGGAAGCTGATTAAAAGGGTCGAGTTCAGATCAAAAATAGGTGGCTGTCTTGAATGTTGTGTGAGAAAAATATTCAAGGTGGGTGATATCTTATTATTATCAAATTCTAACTAGAAAATAAATAATTACATTAAGCAGGTTAAATTAATTAAGAGACAAGAACTTACTGTGCTATTTAATATTATTGTGTAACATTCAAAAGATTGGGCATTTGTCATTAGAATTTTAAAACTGTTTTGACATTTGGTTGACATAAGTTGTGACTTAAGAGACAAATCACATTTGAAATATTAGAAAATAAGAATTAAATCTGAAGTAGCTAATCTCAAAAAAATCTAAAAAAAAATGTTTTTCTTAGCTTATAATGCACTACACTTAATACTCTGCTCTTTTACCGTGTTCTTAACCGCACTGTTATGTTCTGTAGTTTATTATGCACTTAATAATGTCCTTTCTTTGCTATTCGTAGGTTGCTCTTTTGCAACATTTCTTGTCGGTTGCTTCCTGTAACGTTTCTAATCCTCGTACTGCATTGCTATACCCTTGAGTTACTTTGCCATTACGGTTCTGGCTTTCTGGACACTATAATGCTCATAACTTTGTACTTGTGCAAACCATTTCTCACAATAACAAACATAACACTGCAAACGTTAATGCTACCATCGTCAGATACAATCCAACTGAATTCGCACTTCCAAAACCTCGCCAAAGCTGAGCCCAAGAACGCAACCCTTTTGAACTAGCTTTTTATGTTACTTTTGCCTCAATTTATGAAACTCAGCTGCACCCATCAGTGCATTTATCTCAATAAAAGTAAGCTGAGCTTGCACTAATTAAAACAATAATTTTTTTTTTATTTGGTAATTTGTATCAACAATCAGAACTATGTATATATATACCGGGTGTCCGTTCTCAAAGTCGAACATAGGCGATTAACATTGTATTGGACGTTTTTGCCGATTCCTGCTCGCCAATTCAACGTACAGGGAAGGTAATGGTATCATTGGAAAGATAAAATTATTACGCATAAAATGATACCAATAGTAATATTCAAGATGCGATTTTTATTCTAAAATACTAATTTAAAACTTGGGAATTTTTAAATATGCCATGGCTTGCTTTTCAAGTTCGATAGCATTTGTCAAAAAAAAAATGCTAATTAGTTGGCGTAAATCAGGTATTTTCTGTCAAAGTCTGTTAAAATTATCTACAGAAAAATAAATTATTTCAATGAAGAATGAGTGAATGCACTAATGTTAATTGCCTATGTTTGACTTTGAGAATGGACACCCGGTATAAGCAATATAATACATGTACATTCTATGAGCTGATCTGATGGCGAAGTGACGTGAAGGGGTCGGCCCACTGGCATTACCCTAGGAACTTCAATTAACTAGCAGGTCCCCTGGCCATTTCTTCTTTAGCCTTTTGAAAGCTGGTGTTTCTAGCAAGATTTCTATAGATGGGTTGGTGTGTGCTTCTAGGCGGTCATGATGCTTTACTGCTCGCTGGTGAATCTCTTCTTTCACTAATGGAATTTTCAGATCATTATGTATTGTTTGATTATTTACGTACCCTGGAAAACAAGATCCTAATATACAAAATAGTAATCAAACCTATTTGGACATATGGACTAGAACTGTGGGGCTGTTCCAGTATGTCCAATTTAAAAATTATTCAAACGTTCCAGTCTAAAATTCTCAGACAAATGTTAAAACAATAAATTCTGTGCCTCGGTTTGATTTTTAATGCATTCTAGTTCAATAGGCAAGCAGAATTGTAGAGAGCACAAAACCATTGTAATATATATATATATGTATATTTGCCTGAAATTTTCTCGGTTTGATGCTAGTTAGATATAGGTATAATGTGTATACAAAATGTTGTCTTCCTACAACAACTAATTTTTGAGTTATTCAGCCAAAAGACAGACAGACAGTTTTTTAGATGAGGGAAGTGAAAATCCAAGTGAACCGAAATTTTGCATACACCTTAATTTTAACATTACAAATAATATACCAAAAGTCCTAATTGATATCGCTCTGGCGTTTTCAGTTATTCAAGGTCAAAGGTCACAAAAATAAGTTTTTCGCAAATATCTTGCTCTTCCTATGAGTCGTATTACCTTTTTAGTTATTACAGAAAATGAAAACTAAAAAATGCTCTACAAAAAAAGGTTATACAGGTATCGAACGTACAACCAGCGATTTTTACGCTCTACTTTAGAGAAGTAATTAGCAGCGTTGTATCTGTTTACACACCACCTCGGAGGTAAGGTGCAAGGCGGGTTTTTTTATATGGTTTTCCCAGCAGGCCTAATCCACGTTTTTCCTTGTTTTAAGTACGTTTTACAGCTCGTCCTAGTTGTCGTGCTTTCCCTCCCCTTCCACATATTCCTCTTCGTTCTCTTCTCTCTCTTCGATAACTTCTTCATCATTTTTATCTGCTTTCGTAATATTTTCTGTGATGAGATCAACAAGGTTAATCTCATATTTTTCAGCTTGAATATCTTCTGTTGGGTTTTCAATACCATTTTCGACATTTGCGTTGAGACATGAGTGACCATGACAATAGCCACAAAGTATTGAACAGGACAGCCCAACATTTCTGCACCTGCAATTTGTTACATTTAGCGCAAATGAAAAAAATTGCATTTAGACGTACATCTGGCTCGACTGACAATAGTGTCTTAATGGGCTCAAATCATTACCAAGCCAATTGTGTAACTGCTTTGTAAAGCACCCCGGCAACGTAGAAGGCACAGTTCGCCGAAAAATTGCCTACGTGTATTTTTGCTCATTCAACTAATTTTTCAAATTTCAAGTAGCTAACGCAAGTAACTTTCAGTATTTAAATTTCTAATAGTTTCTCAAAAAATATTTTTTACAAATTCGTGTGCACATATCTCCTCATTTAAACGATTTCAGTGAAAACGTATTCAAAAGCTGATGGTAGACATTCCCGTGTGAGAATTTGCTGCCCAATTTAATAGAAAGTAAACTGGAGGAAACAATTTGATATGAAAAGGAAATACAACATATATAATATATATATAAACCATGAGAAACTTAAAAAATATTTTAAGCGTAACAAAGTTAATGATAACTATCGTATGAGTTTATTAACACTTTGCATATATCTAGTGTTTAGTAACAAAGTGACGAATACATTCCATTTAAACTAAAGTTTTTAGAATGCATAAATGCTTATTACTTATTCTGTGCACTGCAAAAGGTTGGCTAAAGCTGTATTTTACAAATCGTTATAGGTTTTCGCGGAGCTTTTAAAATCAACAACTAATATTGGCAATACATTTATAAGTCACTTTAATTCGCTCAAAATTCAGCAACCTTTCGAAACTTGCTTGGTGCTTTACTACGACTCCTAGTTTTATGTTTATTGCCTCACAGTTCCTCTTGAATCTCCTATAACGTTTTTCTCTTGGTCTTTGGCAAAAATATCACTGTCAACAAAAGTCCCACAAAACAAGCAGCGGTAAAGAACAAGAAGAAACGTTCATACCAAATGCATCCTTTGTCATTTGGAAAATCTTAGAGACTACTGCTGCTAATATACAGAAGTAGATGTTGGCTAGGGCGAATACGACAAGGTAAATTACCAAAGCTACAATTGGTACAAAATCAAATTTTGTTGTATTGATAGTCTTCTTGGAGGAAAAAGTATATCGCTTCGATAAGTAGAGCAAGACCTGAACCGGCCATAGAAATGATTAGCAGAGGTCTTCTTCCTACTTTATCGACAATCACAGAGCAAAACATGCAGATTGCCAATTGTACGTAGAAGTAGATGACAGTGGCTGCATTTGAAGAAAGGGCGTCACCTGCGCTATCGAAAATTGTTTGAGCGTAGTTCGCCAGTGCTGTGATACCACTGAGTTGTTGAGCGTCAAAACTTACCAAACACACAATAAGGGCTTTTCTATTACCCTTTACTACTAGCAAATCTAAGCTCCTTCCTCTGTTGTTTTGTTGTCTTTTCACAGCTTCTCTCATTCTATTTAATTCAGCATCGACATCATCAGTACCTCTAACAACCACTAAGGCTTGCTCGGGATTTTCGTTAATGAGATAATAATAGGGGCTTTCGGGTACCCACCGAAAGGTAAGCAAGCATACCACTAGAATTGTTGAGCACACCATCGCTGTTTGGTTGTTGTCCAAATACGCCCCAATTACATTTATTATTACATTGTTCCGAAAATCGGCGTTTCCACCACGCTGAATCCAAGAAAGCCTCGTCTCTTCGTATTTGCAATTTCTGCCAGATATAAAAGACGAATGCAAAGAGCTTCACCGTCTGCTACCCCCTTAATAAATCGTGCAATGAGTATTGCTATTGTCGATGGGATGACACGACCATCATCCATCCAATAAAGGATGAAGGGGTTCTTAAGGCAGGGCGTTTTTTCTGCCGATTCTATCGATGAGTAGGCTTCGAATTTAGTTTCTCGGTAGGCCGCCTATAAAGTTTACCACTGCCATCCAGGAACTCTCATCGCCGGTTACGGGAATAGTAGTCTTCTCGAAGAAGAGTGGGAAGCGATCCAGTGTTCAGTCGGTATGAGGGTACGGTCAGTGCGCCTGTAAATTACAAGAATAAATCTACTTTCACAATTAAGGTAAATAAGAGTTTAAAACGTTTTATCATTCAAAATTACTAATCGTCCTTTGCTGTAATAATGTCTTGAATGTGTGCCCGTCCGAACTACAATAAACAGGAAACATAAAACTTTGAAAAAAAAATTTGATATTTAATCCGTGAGTACTATGGACGGCTCTAAACTGATTCTAGTTCATGTGCTCTAACTTTATTTTGAATTCCTAACGATGTTCTTTTATGGTAAAATGAATGGTAAGAGTATTTCCCTCAATATTTGGTGGAAGTATAGCGGCACTCCTACATATAAATCTCATTTTAGTTGAATGAGCTATTAATAAAATTAATGAAACCATTATTACATTAGGTTTAAACGTAATACGGTAAGTAGTTTTTGAATTGTAAAGATACTTAAAAGATAAAAATTCAACTTCCCTCGCGCGTACCTTTCTAAGGGTACACATTTTTTAAAACAGTGTAATTTCAACTGTCTATTTTGAGAAGACTACTATCTCATCGACGGTGTATAATTATTTTTCGTATACGCTCTGTATACAACAGACGGAAAGTGTGAGGAAGGATAAAGGTATTGGCTTTCCCTGTTGGTGAAAGTTTTATTGGGTATTTTGCCGGCTGGTAATTATCGGCCTAATTGGGCTAACTCGCCGAGAAGGGTCGGGGTTCCAGCTACGCCAAAAGAGGATAAAAAAGAGGAGATGGCGCCAGGTCCTCGACGTAATTTAATCCTTGCGTCGGACCATCACCAGGTAGAGATAAATCCAGCAGAACAAACAGATACAAATTAACGACCAATAAAATATCACAGCTTTATTTAAATTGGTGGGTACTATAGTGTAATTCACAAGCATGCAAGTATAAATATAGATACAAATATAAATATAAATATAAATACATTTAGGCAGGTATAGGGCGGACAAAACAAACACTTTAAAAATTATGATCGGGCGCCGCAGAGGCAGTAAAAAAACAATAGTTAGACATGTATAGGTCGCAGAGCGGGCACAACAAGTAATACGCCGGTACAGAGCAATGCAAGTTTGTTCTGGCTAACGTTTAGCCCCGAATTTTAGCTCTAATTGACGTTAAAGCGATGCTCAAACATTTCTTGCTGTGGGAAGCATCGTGCATTTAGTATGGCCATACGGTAACGTCGATGTTCCTAGTAAAAGAAAGACATCAGGGTATTCATGAATACTATAGCAAAAACTTGAATCTGTTCTTGACAGTTTGATACAGGCGTAAAGCAAATAACCGGTTCGCGGAGACTTGTAGTTGAACAAACGGCCCCCGTGGTTGGTCCACGAGCCACCACCGTCATCTAGCTGGCTAACTTCAGGTTGTGAATTTTGAACGCAAATGGCGGAATATGTGCTTCAAAACATAAGTGATTAACTCGCTAAGCCGTCAAACACAGCTATCACGTGCCACCGGGAAAGTAGAAAGCACCATTCGAATAAGATGCTATCAAAGCTCGAAGTTCTATGTTATTCTAATCTGTAATTTGTAGGGGGTTCGACTGTGAAGCAGCGGTTGGGGCTAAATATAACCGAAAGCTCCCACACATTCGAGCCAAAGGACCGATGTCGAGGCCTACAAAACTCTGGTAAACCTATTTAACTTTATCCAATAGTTGGGAAAGAGTGGCAGCATGACTTTTGCGGCAGCCCTAACATATATCTAAACGAAAACACTTACAAAAGGACGAGGCATATAACCTACCCTCGCACGATCTGTGCTAACGAACCGCATAACCTAAGCAAAAGTACACAAGTGGCTACGATTTGTAAAGCATGCCTTAGTTTTTAGCTGTATGAAGCGCGCACCTATACTAATACAAAATACACCAGGCGCAACGATTAATAACTATACTAGTGCCTTGCCTGCAGCCATTCAGATCTAACCTTTCCGTTTGCTTCCTTGCAGTCTGGTGCACCTGGGGGCAGCAGAGAGGTGAAGGTCAGGGCAACAGCTGCTAATAGCGGTGCAAACTATGGAAGCCGCAAGTGGATTGCAGGTAGGTGTAGTGCGGATGCTTATTCCCAAGCGTAGTCCACTGGGGGTTGCGAATTACACAGGCAAGTTGTCAGTTTCAGGATCCGAGATCGACAGATTGGATTCCAGAAAAGTAAATCTCAACGGGAGATGGTTAATCCCAACAGGAGATGGCTAAAAACGTACAAGAATTTCCAAGTAAGCCTACGACTAAGAAGATAGGGCCTTAGCTTACCTAACGATGGTGTGAAGCCAAGGGACGTGCAAACTTTGGCCCCATAAGTCCGCAGTAGCAATAGGACGTAAGTAAAACAACTATCTAACAATTACGAACGTCCGAAACAAAGTATGAGTGCTTCTAGGTCCTCCATAAGACTATTCAAAGATGAGCTTAACAAGAAGGGCCCTTCGAAGCACTAAGCTGCAGGGGACAACCAACTAGCAGTGCAATTTTGCTTGGAAGGAAAGCACATTTTCACCACCAGCTCCACAACTTACAAGATATCAAAATTTTTGGGCAAGTGGAACCACAGAGAAATTTTCTGAAAAATTTGACTGCAACAAGAGATAACAAAGCTGTTCAACAAATCATGCCAGAGAATAGTTTATAATTATTGCGCTTACGGTTGCCTAACCACCAGGTTTAAATATTTGTAGAAATGGAGCCAAAATAAATTTAATTAATGAAGTCTAGCTAATTATTAGGGGAGGTGCCTACGAAACTACCTATTAATTGTAATGAAATGTTTAAAAACTAAAATACAGCTAGCTAGGCCTATCCTAATGCATGCAATATTACCAAAAAGCCACCTAGTAATACTTAGGGATAAAAACTCAACTAGCAATTTTTTTACTAATACAGGTGACGCTACAAAAGTACCGTAATAAATCGTATAACGATTACCGCCCACTGCAGTCTTGGCACACAGTAATGTGAAGCTATTGGTGTGCTCCGCACTCGCGAGGAAAGTTCCGCGTAAGCACAGTTATTTTATTTTTTATTTTATAATAGCATCACATCTGATGCTGATGAAACTGAAAATTTACAACACGAAATCTTTAGTGATCTTCGTTATCTAGCAGTAAACCAGGTGCATTATACAAAAGACAAATACGTTATACCTGTTGACAAAACTAAAGACATACAGTATGTTGTAAAGCTATGCGTACACTGCATTTTAGTTAGATGTCACATCTATCTAAATCTATTTGAAATCATTCAGGCTAAGCCACCAAACGAACAACAATTATGCAGTGCAAAACAAATTTCACTGAGAATATGATTCATGTATCACGTGACGCTATTTCAACCAAGTTGGACCTGCAGTAGTTAAGGCATAATAGCGACCTTTAGAAAAATAGATTTAGCCCATTTAACACCTTTGGTGATCAAGTCCATCAACCCTGAAAATTGTTGGTCCTCCTTTATATAAGGAAATTGTTTGCCGAATTCCAACTCCTTACCTGCAGTAGTTCCGCTTTGTGGGGACCTATAGAAAAACAGATGTACTTAGAAAAATACTTCACGGTTATTGAGACCCGTTTCCGTTATTTATTTATATTCCCTCTTGGGGGTTAAATTTAAAAAAGACCCTTTATAAACTTTTTAAAGATTTTAAAAACATGCCTACATGATGAACGAGCAACCAAGGAAATACCAAGGGCTCCCCGTAATTCCCCGAATCCACATTCACACTTTTAGAGATTGAATACAACTCTTTTGGAGGGACAGTAGCATTTTGAAAAATCCAGAAAGCCGTTTTACCCGATTTGCTCTTCCAAATTTCAGCGTCGTACCTACAGCAGTTACCGCGGAATGCAATCTTTGGAAGAATACATCTACCCCATTTAACTCCTTTGGGGTGAATTTAGAAAACCTTGAAAGTTGTTTGATCAGATTTGTAAAAAGCACCGATTTTCCGAATTTCAACTTCCTGGGTTGTCGGTCAAGAGGCTGAAACCGAAGTCAATAAAAGCCATATTTACTCCTTTTATATCTCTTGAGCTTGGAATTTCCGAAAGCCATGTTTGAGTGGATGAGGTCTGCAAATTTTATAAGATTTTTTGATTATCTATAAAAAAGTTGTAGGTTATGATATGGTAATTCTTAAAGAAACTAAGCAGTATTATACTACAGCTTCTTTTTCCCTTTTGTAGTGTAACTTTTTTTCTAATATTATCATTGATGTTCATATTTGCTTTGAAACATGAAAATAAACTGTAATTCTCACCTTTTCTTTGGAGCCAATATGGCGGTTTTGTATACTTCATTAATATAGGAATTAATAAGAGTAGAGCAAATAGCGAAAAAGTTGAATCCTTTTTTCATGGCTACCAAGATTTAGTGAAATATTGAAAAAACCGAGTTGGTAAAACTGACACACGAATTGTCAGTTTTACGAATCTTGGAAAAAACTATTAATTTGACGTACATTTTCAAATTATTATTTAAACTTTAGCAAGTTTCAACAACATGACTGGTTGTAGTGCAAAGGGCTGCAGAAATAAATGGGAGGAAGGGTTTATACCTAAATTTGTTCCCAAAAATGCGTCTACGCGGGCTGTTTGTAGCAGCAACTGAAAAGCTAAAAGAAAAATTCCAAACATATTTACAGAAGACCAAATTACTGCAATTAAAGGCAAAGAATTTAAGAGGTGTTCAAATGAAACAATACTAAATCATTAAAATAAAATTCATGCGTGAAGGAAATGCTCCGAAAAATCGCTCTACCATTTCCTGTCGTTAGGACATTATATCTTCATCTTCAAGGACTGCAGTTCTCTTCTGCACTAATTTGGTCCTCTGTGAAATGTTTGCAAGTTTTTTGTTTTCTTGTTTTTGGAGAAAGAGTCGATGATTTAATTTTTTTTTTACTGGCTTGAAAAATGAAATATTGCTTCTTTATATTCCTGCATTTGATTTCTATGTTGGTGTGTTCAGCTGTAGGTAGAGATGAAATATACTCTTTCTTTTCTATATATTCGTCATCACCTGATACTTCGGTTGGTATTGTTGGTACAACACCGGAAGATAGTTTAACACCAAAAATTTTCCATTGCCATCTAGAAAAATGTTTTTCCCATATACAAGAGTTCCCATTTAAATTAACTTCTAAGTTTCTGCTCCAAACAGCCCGCGTAGACGTATTTTTGGAAACGGATTTAAGTACAAAGGTATAAACCCTCCTTCCGACCTCTTCCTGCAGCCCTTTGCGCTACAATCAGTCATATTAAAACCTACTAAAGTTTAAAGAATAATTTGAAAATTTATGGATTTCATTGCCACTTTACTTCAAATTAATAGTTTTTTCTAAAGTTTATGAAACTGACGATTCGTGTATCAGTTTTACCAATATTGTTTTTTCAATATTTTTACTTCTTTTTACAATAAAGGAAGTATTGTATTCACCCCAAAAATTCGAAATTGAGTTTTTAACAGATCGTCACGTTTTAGAGTCCCCAAAAAACTTTTTTTTCATTGGTCTGTCTGTTTGTGTTTTTTGTTTGTTTAAATACATTTATTGTCAGCATGCTCGATGCTTATTAAACTTACATAGTATACCTAGTTGTAATAAATGACATTAAGAATATGATTGTATATCGTATTTATAAGAATTAAAACTAATACTAGTTATTTTAGCTTATTCTAGTGTAACATTAATTTGATCATTCTTAAACATTCTTCAAAGTTTATGCTTTTAACAAATTTCGCAAAATCTTTTAAATAAACGCTCACTAATTGCTGTTTAGTTGCTGGCCAGGTTCCGCTGTGTCTTCTAACGCTGTTTTAAGAATGTCTCTATATGGATCGAGTTTGGAACATTAATAAAGTATATGATCGACTGTTTGTTCAAAGTTTCCACAGACACGATAGGGACTGTATATTATTTTAAATTTATAAAAGTAACTATTAAGAGTTCCATGCCTCGATAGTATTGTCGTAAAAGATAGTAATAAATGTAAATTCCATTTCGTTCCATCCATTACTGTTGGATAGAACTTACTGCCTGGTGGTGGCTCCCTTATCAGATTGTGTCCATTTAGTATTTCATTTTTCTAAACTTTCACTTTTTGCTTGTTTCACTGCTAGGCGTTTTTGCACTTGAACTTGATTTTCTTCTACATTTCGCTGTATGTCTTTAACCGTTGTGTACATACTAGCTAATTTATACACGATTGGTGTTAATCTTGATAAGATACAGGAAGCGTCGTATGAAATTGTGCTTTTAATTATTTTGATATTAATAAGTCTCTAATTTGTTCATATTTCTTTTGATTATACTTTAACTTCATTGCTGATATACAAATCGGTACGCCATAAAACGTAATTGGTAAAATTTCCCCTTTGTATATAGTTGTTAGCGCCTCTTGTCCCAGCCCCCATCTAATTTTTGCATGCCCGGACAGAGCGTGAACTAGTCCCATACATCATGTAGCTACGTGTTCAATGTGATTATTGAAATTGAATCTATTGTCAAGATATATTCCCAGATACTTAATCTCTTTTACTTGTTTTAGGATGCTATTATTTAAATACAAGCAATCGAGTGAGACAAATGTCTCATTTAAAAAAAAAACAAAAAAGACCGTTTTTCAAATAGAACGCGTATTAAATAAAAACTGTACCCAGACCTGGAAAGTGTCAAAGTGGTTGCCTAACCGATCGACGTTTTAAGGCGCAGAGGGTCGCAGCTCCGTTTGGCTGCTGAAACATTTTTATTTAATACGCGTTCTATTTGAAAAACGGTCTTTTTTGTGATTTCTCGAAAACCGGAAATGTCACATGACTGAAATTCGGTTCCTGACCTGACATGACCATTCCAAACATATAACTTTCATAACTTTTTTCTCTATCTCTTACGGTTTGGCTGCTGAAACAGCGTCCCGGACGGACGGACGGACGGACAGACAAGTCTATTAGATAAAGAATATGTTTATGTCTTCTTCGCGTGATTTCTTACTCCTTGATATTAACATTACTCTGGATTTTTTGCATTATTTCCATATTGGCGTAGTTTCCAGCCTCAACAGGTAACCTTCCTCTGGTCAGTATTAACAGATCATCGGCGAAAGCTATGGGTTTAGTTCTGTCAGAGTAGGGAATATTTAATAGGGAATTATAATGGATGTTCCAGTAACCGGGTCCACTGCAGGACCCTTGTGGGCATCCCTTGCTAATATTTCGCTCGACTACTTCCCCATTCAGTTCTAAGGTAGCAACTCTTTCTTTAAAATAGTGTTTTGTAAACTCTTATAAGTTGTTGGGACATCTGAATGTTCTTAAGGATGTTAAAATAGCCGACCACCATGCCTCATCAAATGCGCCTTTGACATCTAGGCTTGTTGTAAATACTACACTTTTTTCGTTTAGGCTTTTTCTTATAAATTCTTTAGCTAGTAGTACAGCATCCACTGTACTTCGGTTTGGAGTAAACCCAAATTGATTATTATTCATCTCTCCTGTGCTATAAACGTGTTTCATTATTCTGTTTATTAGCAACTTTTCAAGAACTTTTCTGCTATTATTTATTAATCTAATAGGACGGTATTTGATCACATCGTTGGAGGACTCTTTTCAAGACTTTACAATAGGAATTATGATGGATTATTTCCATTTCTTGGGGAAATATGCGTTTTTAAAGCAGAAATTATATAACGCCGTTACAAATTGAGGAAGTGTTATAAAAAAACGTAATAGAATATCACTGGTTATTCCATATTTCCAGGCGATTTCTTTGGATTCATCTTCTTCAACACCCATTCTATATCTTCTGTAGTGAACGGTACATCATTTTCTGTTTCTAATGGAATGTTTACTTCTTCTCTTCTGTTTCTGTGGTAGTCATTGTCGTCTGTTGTGTCATCTTCAGGGGTAAAATAGTTCATCATGTGCTATGTTGTGCATCTGACGAGAATTCGCCGTTTTCTTTGTGAAGTGTAGTTAGTATAAAGCTCCTTTTCAGTTTTCCAGTTGATAACTTGTAAGCTTGGTTCCATGGGTTGGATCCTTTAGTAATGGTGCAGTATTATTACCACGATTTTATTTTTTCATTGTTCATCTCTATTTGATATCTTCGTTTTTCTTCTTCATATCTTCGTTTTCTTTCCTCCCTTAATTGTACATCATTTTTGGTTCTTTGGTATTTTCTTCGGTAAGCGTTAACTCTTGCCCTCATAACTGTGAGTTCAATAGTCCACCATGGCACTGTTTTACCTTTAGTTTCTTTGTTCTTGCTCTTAGAGATCACAAAGGAGCTCTTACAAACAATATCTAGGGCTTTTTCATATTCTTCTAAGGTTTGTTCAGCATTCCCACTTCCAGTGTTTACTACTTTTTCCTCTAATTCTTTATCTACGGTTTCTATGTCTTTGTTTTCACTATTTACCATAAATATTTTGCATATTTCTTTGGCACTATTTCTGTCAAATTTACTCCATGCATCGTCTTTAATTATATATCGCATTTTAGTCTGTTCCAAATTTATGTTAAATGATATCAGAGTGTGGTCGGAACAGCTTTCTTCATTACCGTTTGTCCAATTAGTTACCTGCCGAACTAGCTTGCTGTTTGTTATTGTTAGGTCAATAGAACTTGATCCTCTACTTCAGGGGTCGGCAACCTGCGGCCCGCGGGCCGCATGCGGCCCTTTGCAACTTTTTGCGCGGCCCGCCAAAGCACCAATATAACTTTAGGAAAAATCAACAAATTTAGAGCGTAAGCGTGCCGAAATGTGGCCGGTGACAAAAATGCGCGACAAACAGAAGCATAGTGGGAAACCTATTTTACTGCGCAAGTTTAATCCCCACTCCCCAGCGAATACGACGTCTCGCTTAGCAAGTGTAGCATTCTTTCTAGTGATGGGCATAATCGGATGATTTCAATAATCGGAATGTTCCATTTCGGAATGTTTATAAAATCGGAATATCATCCGATTATTTTACATTCCGTAAATGCAAGCAAGGGAAAACGAGCGAAAGGAAGATGAAGTGCGTGCAAATTTACGATGAGAGCACTCGCCGTCGCGCCGTAAGCCCTTATCTGCGTTGGCATCTATTGTTTGGGTTTGGAGGGCGGTCAGTAATAGCTATTTACGTTATTAGACCGGTAGCAACATTTTTATGGCCGCGCCAATACTTTACAGGTCGAACCGTAGGGCGAGACCTGTATGTTTGGCAAGGCCATAAGAATTCTACCGGTCGTTTATCGTATAAGATTTTTTAGGATACTGCATTGGTAACTAGCGTTTACATTGTTACAAACGAGTCCGGTAGATAAAATTTACCGGCCTAGACCAGTAGTAGTTCTATTACTACTGGTCTAGGCCGGTAAATTTTATCTACCGGGCTCGTTTGTAACTATGTAGACGCTAGTTAGCAATGCAGTATCCTAAAAAACAATTTATGAGTTTGGGTCGCACAGTGGGATATGAGGAAATAAAATATTTTTTCAAATTATTACAGTAGTTACGTTAATAGACTTTCGGAAAATGGTAGTAATATTTTAAAGTTTAATAGCACATAAAGTACATAATAGATAGTATAAAACAATATTTGAATTTGAAGTCTGTAGGTGTACTATCTAATAATTAATTTACGAAATACCACTGCCATTAGTGCCATTCACGTATCATACACGTGCGCACACGGCGCGACCCGTCGACATTCGCCAACCAGCATATAGCAGTCAAGTGAGTCAATACAACATTCCGTATTCCGTTCAGTTCAAATTGGCATTTCGTTTTCTCATTTTGTGTACCGAATAGTAAAATAATCGAATTCCGAAAGTTCCGAATTTTGTGCACCGAACAGTAAAATAATCGAATTCCGAAAAGTTCCGAAATAATAGGAACCTTCCGATTTTTTGAACAATCGGAAACTTTACGATTATTTATTCCGGATAGGCCCATCACTAATTCTTTCATTTCGCCAGTTTGCTACTGTATGTTCATATGTGCGTTCATGTTGACAGCTGTATGACGTTTCACTACAATATTTTATATTTTTTATATTTATATATTTTATATTTACATATTTATACATATTTAATTGGAATTGTATTTTCTTTTTTTTTCCTTTTAAGAATTGTAAAATTTTTGTTCTCTAACATTATTGTTATTATAGCATGTCAATAAAAAATAAATTTTTTCTATATTTATTTTTTAATAATATTTATACTCGTATATGATATAAAAGCACTATTTAAGTTACATTTGAATGTGCGGCCCGCCTAAAAAAATTTATTTTGAAAATGGCCCGCCGTCCGAAAAAGGTTGCCGACCCCTGCTCTACTTGTTTGAAACGTTGGAATCCCTGTGTCTTCATTCATGATGTATAGTCTCTCAGTCATAATAAATTCTTCAATTTTCTTGCCTCTACTGTTTGTTAATCTATCATACCATGTTTTGGATGTGGTATTACTGTCAATTGCTAATAACAATCTGCTGCTCTTTGTTCTTTCTATTATTGATTTTAGTTTTTGCAGACTTACTTCCATGCCATCGTTGATATAGAAATACATACTAACTATATGAATATGACAATTATTATACTTTGTTTCTATCAATGCACAGTCTTCGTTAGATAGCTGAGTAATCAGCAGTGGTTGTAACTTTTTATTAATAATTATTGCTGTCCTCTTTTTTTCCGGTTCCATAACTATAGACAGTGTAATCAGACGGAATGCCTACTACCCTATTATTAATGTTATAAGGTTCTTGTACCAATGCCATGTCTATATTGTTCATGTTGTGAATAACTGGGAATTCACTTGAACTTTTAGCACTGGTTCGGTAGAAATTTATCGAGACCCAGGAATAATTTCCCTTGTGGGTCTAAACCCATAAATAAAAATCACTTGGTAAATTTTAAAACGTTTGTATTGAGATACTGGGGGAAAGTGACCGAGGCTGCGCTTAGCAACTGGTTTTTAGCTAAGGGTTGCAACTTTGCGTGCGCAGACCAGCCTTACACAAATGTACAGTGTTAACATTAATTAACAGTTCATATCCATTATATTTATCAGATTAAGTGTAGCTGCTCTACTATGTTGTAGATTGATTTGTAAGCACTTAATTAAATTATTACTTGCTTTCTGTTTAGCCTGGATTGGTGATGCAGTGTAGCGTTTTACACCACAATATATGTTGGTATAGTTGAATAAATTAAAGATTGTTGATTTTATAGTTTTAGAGTATATTCACATAATATATACAAATAGCACTTAATAATGACGTCTGCGTTGTTGGATGGTTATCGTTGATATGTTTCTATGATACTACTTACAAACTAAACTGAAATTTGGTAGGCTATCTGAAAGTTGCGTGGGGGTGTCGAAATAGCCAATGAAACGTTCGGTCACTTTTGGCGTGGAAACCTAAGATTTTGCTGTTCTCACGAACGTGCACTGTCGGCAAAGGTTTTATTGGGGTTGCAAATGCCATAGCCTCTTAGGGTACTAATAAAGTAATAAACTTAAGAACTGCATTGAACGTGCTTATGAATAATTTTGGCAAACTGTACAAAACCGTGAGATCATTTTGAATTTAACTGAAACGTTGCAAACTACAAAAATACATCTATTTAATTAATATTAAAACTAGAGTCCAACATAGCCCGTGTATTCTTGTCATCTAATAAGCTGTGATTTATACTTTGCGAATGCTGTTGGTTGTTTATTATTAAAATCTAATGTTTTCTTATATTTACTAGGGGTTGCTTGAAAACAAGGGCAATTTTTATCTAGAGCTGAGTGACTTTCATTAAATTTCTCTTTTCTAGTGTATTTTTTATAATTTATTTAATTAATACATTGATATTCATTCTTGTTAGCTTTGTAGTGTTTTAATTCATGGTTGTTCGAACATAATGGACAAGTTAACTTACCTTTGCAGTCTTTAGCTTGGTGATTAAATTTACTACATTTGTAGCATCTTATAACATTTATGTAATCCCCCAGAGTGCAGAGGTTCCATAGAATTTTGAATTTGTTTCCTATTATCTTGTTCCTCGTTTCACCTCTGACCACGATTATTAAATTACTTGTTTTCTTTTTTCTGTTTTTAGAATAATTTCATCATTGTTCAAGTCTAGTTCTGAATTTTGTTTTTTAATAATTTCTACTGCATTTTCTACCGTAAATTCTTCAGGTATATTGTATACTATTATACGCGGTTCTCTTAATTTTGTAGTAACGATATTAACTTACTTATTATTGCTTATTCTTTTCAGACTTTAATAATCACCACTGTTAATGTTGTAAAAGATTTTTGCTAACGAGCAGAAAGATGCCAGGGGTCAGTTTACTCTCTCAAGTATATAATCAAGTACACATAACGGAAAAGTTTTATTCTGTATAGGTACCTATTTACATTTGAAAATAATAGAAAAAATTTTGTTTATGTATTTTGGTGCATTTTACAATAAAAGCTAACTTCGGATTTTTGAACGGACCGACCAGCGCCTGCTAGGCCAGGTCTCGAGTCTGTTCGTCTACCCGACGACGAAGGTCGTGGCTGGCAAGAGCGTACTCTGAGGGCCAAAGCCAGAAACTCAAGGCAACGTGGTCAAATTTATTTACAATCTTTGTACAATAAAAAGGTTAAGGATTAGTTCATACAGGGTTGCTGTTATTGAATTTGATGTGGGGCGTAAGCCCGTCTCGTCAAAGCTATACGGCAGTGCCACAAAATTTGTTTAACAGGTGAAAATACAGCGGATCTAAATATTTTATGTGCCGGTATTGTAATGACCTCCAAACCATGTTTACGTTTCTGAAGCGTTTACTCAAATACAAGGGGCATTCCAGAGAGTAACTGAAAGCTAGTTAACTACGTTACACAAGGTGAGCAAAACCCCTTTAAGCTTTAAGAATTACTTCCATGTTCTGGTGTAACAAGATTTGTGGTCACTGCAGATAGATTTCTAACCGTATGTAATTTGTTTCCTACAAGGCGAGTGAAGCTCTGATTTTGTATTCCGGGAAATTTAGTGAGTTTTGGGAAGCGATCTCACGGGAATCGTAACCTAACAGGCGCTTACATACAGCGAGCCACGTTTAAGTTACGGCCGGGATTCGGATCTTTTCCAGGGAGGGCAGGTCACAGGAAAAATAAGTGTTTCGAGCAGGACCAGGGCTTGGGCCCCAGGGGGCCCAAGGCGGGAAGCTGGTTCGGATGCTTGGACGCAAATTCCTCTCATAAAATAACAAAGGTAAAGGTTATTTCAATTCCCCCAATTGGAGGCGGCTACTATAGGGACATTTCATCCCTCTTCAGACAAGAACGGAAAACTCGGGATGGGTGAGAGGAGGGGTGGAGACTGGAAGAAAGGCCAGGAAAGGTGGAGAAATACTGCCCTGGCATTCACCTCAGAGAAGGTACTCTGTTGACTCAGAAAAACCACCTAAAAACCTGAATCAAGGCAGACGACCCCGGGAATCGAACCCACGACCTCCCGAATGCTAAGTAGGCGTGCAATGCGCTAGGCTACGGAGCTCGGTATTCCTTTCATAACGTACGATACCCCTATTTATACGTTACCAATCGCCATAATCTGTGCTGGATTTTGGGCAGGAATCTGCCACCTCTGCACATCTTCTTGGAAGGTGAAGCCAGAATGGCAGCCTACAGATTACAAAGTACTGGTCACTTGATGACCACAGCTAATAATCTAGGACATGGCAAGATCATGTCACACATCAACAACCCAATATTAGAAATGGGTTCTGATCTTATAATCAAAGCCTATGACTTTGAAAAGAATTTTACTGTACACACAAGTTGGAATCCGGACCAACTACCAACTCCAACAAATAAGAACATCATTTTTTACACTGATGGATCTAAGTTTGAAGGGGCTACAGGCTCCGGTGTGTACAGTACCAATCCTAGAACCAACGAAAAAGTCAGTCTAGGAAAGTTTTGTAACATCTTTCAGGCTGAAGTACAAGCTATTAACGTATGCGCAAACATCAGCATAGAAAAGAAGCTGCTCAATCGAGACATACACATTCTCTCAGACAGTCAGGCAGCACTGAAAGCGCTAAACGCTTTCAGTACTTCATCGAGACTGGTCAAGGAATGCAAATCTAAACTTCAAACCTTAAGCCAGGGAAATACAGTAAAATTATGCTGGATCCCAGGTCACCAAGGTATTGAAGGAAACGAAAATGCGGACAAGCTCGCAAAAGAAGCAGCCCGTAATGCAATGACCGGCCCAGAACCTGGCATTCAGAAAAACCAAGCCCGCTCAGCCATTAATGAGTGGGTCAATACCGCACACCAACTAAGGTAGAGAAACTACAATCAAGCAACACACTGCAAAAGATTGCTAAAAACTCCGAATCCACATACCACCAAAACCCTGTTGAGACTGAACAGAACTCGAATCAAGCAAGTAGTCAGTCTACTAACAGGCACTGGAGCATTCAGAGAATTTATGCACAGGATCAATATCTATAGAGATGAACCTGTTTGCAGACTATGCCAAAAGGATGATGAAACAGCCTATCATATCCTCTTTGAATGCCCAGCATTAGAGCGTAAAAGACACCAACTCGATTGGAGCCTTAACTCTATTGCTAGTAGGGGACATTGCAAGTCTAGTAAAAGATACGGATGTCGGCCTGCTAACTTGAAAACTCCCGACAGTACAAAAAGCCCAAAGGGCTGACGTGCGCATGCCAGCAAAAGGCAGTCGTGAAATCTAATCTAATCTAATCTAATCTAACGTACGATACCCCTATTTATACGTTACCAATCGCCATAATCTGTGCTGGATTTTGGGCAGGAATGCGCTGAAAGATGACTGCTCGATGTCCGGGCAGAACGATAGTTTCTTCGCTTTATCTCAATTCACGCGCCTTGGAGATGCTTTCCTTGATTTGTGACGAAGTTTTGGCGGCGACCAAATTCGAACGCATTCCAATGTGTACAATAATAATTTCGGCCGACGCTAACGTCACAGTAACAGCTTCCATATGTTTACATATTTCATTAATTTTTTTATTTATTATTTGAGCTTCTCGATCATAGTTTGATTCTATTATAATTCGTCCGTTCTCCGTGGCTTTAAAAGTGCTGACACCTACTTTTATTTCTGCAGGATTTATCTTTGATTTAATTTCCAACTTCATCGATCTGTATTTTGACTATTTGTTGATTTCACGAAGACTTTAAATTTCTTAGCGGGTTCCTTCCGGGTTGTTAACATTGTTAGAAACTATACCTGCGTACGACTTCCTATCTTCTCCAATAGGTGGCAGCACTTGTTCGGTTTTGCTTTTAAGTTGATGGTTATCCTCCAAAAGTTCTGCATTTGTATTGCTTAATTCGCTTAAAACACTGTTGAAACACTTTTTTATTTTACTTACTTCACTTTGAATGTCCAGCCTGTAATCGTTCCTAAGGTTTCCACTTTTTTCGGTTACACCAATTATTACTCTTAAATGCTTTTCTAGCTCACCACTTAAATCAATACGCACATCTTCAGCCATCTTGCAGGCGGTCTGTCTGTGTGTCGGTGTGTCTGTCTGCCTGTGAACAGAATATCTCAAAAACGAAAAGAGGTATGGCGTTGAAACTTCATATACAAGTTTTGTGTACTATCTAGATGCGACAGAAAACTTTTGAAAAAAATCGCATAACCGGAAGTAAGTGTTTACTCTTGTGATTTATCAGTTTTTTTTCGATTTTTTTAAAAACGGCTCTAACGATTTTTTTCGAACTTCACATTTTTATTAAATTATTAATATGTATTGATGTGAGATAAGTGATTTTCCAGTTGAATACTTCTAAAATAGTTTCTTTTGTTTTTTTTTTCTATTTGTTTTATTAACTCCTATTTTAAATAGAACACCCGGTATATTATTAAATTTCTAAATTCAGCTTAAATTGCTAGAAAAATTTGTCTCTTCACCTAACGCTCTGTTTTGCACCGTTTTTGTAGAGTTTGTAGTTTTTGAAAATTTATGACAAATTGTTAAAAATTTAAAATCAAATCTTTGGCTAATTATAAGATCACTGTAAAAGGAAGTTGTGTGCGTGTATCACACCAGATTTTATTAAATCATGGTAGCTATGAAAAAATGATCCAACTTTTTTGCTATTTGCTCTGATGTTACTAAAGTATTATACAGGTATACTAATCGCAGTTAGAGATCGTGTATATAGTTTACTAGAGTTGGGCAAACAGAGGGATACATTTTGATTGGTTTGGTTCACATTTTACAAGGTATATGTGATAAAAGTGCCTTTTTTACATATTTTGCAACATGGTACGACTGATAGTTTCACACATGCAAATCTAAATTTTAACTAAATTGGTCGTATATTCCTAACAGTCGATTCTAGAGTTCCTAAGAATGATCAATGCTCTGAACACTTTCCCATTAAAAGCAAGTTAGCAAGATTGGTTCCCATAAACTCTGGCTCGACATATGTCAAATATCTAATTTGGATCAAAAATGTATGTCAAATCAAGCTGTTTGCCCAACTCTTAGTAAACTATATACCGGATCTCTAATTGTAGTTTCCGAGTGTATGTAAATAAATATTTTAAATGTATGGTTGTAAAATATAAAAATCTTTAAAATATTAGAAGTAAGTAGTGTTGGCTAATCTACAGAATGAAAGACCATGTAAATCGGTATTGTAGTGTTTTTAAATATATGTATTGATGCACACAAATGGACATAGAGCAGTATAGAAGTTATATATTACAAAGATGTCGTGGTTCGTGTCTGCATATAAATATCTAACTCCATTTTGAACAAATTCAAACACTTTATTAAGATTTTGCTCATTTTCACATTTTATTTTCTATTATAACTGTTTGCTATCGCAAGAAATATAGACTATTCTATAGACTACAATTTTTGTAAAATAGTTCAAATTGATAACGTCTACACATTACCATTTTTCTGTGAAGTCAGAAATAACAAAACATATGTTTAAAACGTATGTCTTATATTGCATTAAAATTCAAAAAGATCATTTAGATCGCAGGTAGTAGACTTTGACATATACCTAACCTTTAATGTAAGGGATGCTATAAATAGCACATTATGCAAACCAAGATATTCTTGACCTATGTAATACAACGTTTCTAATTTTCAAAGAAATCCCTAGCGCTTAAAATAAGATTTTAGGCTTGATCGCTTGCTTGTTATTGCGCGTTATTTTACTGTCATTTTGGACAAATGTCACACTGACAGTATTATAAAACAAACCATACTTAAAGCTGACCTGCCCAACAACTGCAGAATTTTTTTTTCGTCCAGTCACTTATAGTTAAATAAAGAAAGAAAGTTGTTACGTCACAGCAAAAGGGTAATGTGTTGACCTTACGCAGATGAGTGCAGCTGCGTTACTATGGCATGAATTAATTAAACATTTGGATGTAGTACCTACTGTTTGGTAACATCATCACAATTAATTGCAGTCTCAACAATTATTTTCGACTAACTTAAACTAAATTGTCAATCACTCATAAATTTTAGCAGGTACACTTCAGAAAATCAACCAAAGTTATAACACATAAACCGTTCTAGTTCTTTGCGAAACATTAGCCATTAACAACCAACCAGAGCAACAGATTCACATAACTTAAATTGATCTTAAAATTCAGGAACCTTTCGGAAATTGCATGCTTCGCTACTAGTCACACTTTTATGTCTATTGCCTTGCAGCTCCTCCTGAATCTCCTCTAACGTTTTTCCCTTGGTTTCCGGCACAAATATCACTGTCAGCAAAAGTCCCACAAGACAAGCAGCGGTAAAGAAAAAGAACGGGACGTTCATACCAAATGCATCCTTTGTAATTTGGAAAATTTTAGAGACTACTGCTGCCAATATACAGAAGTAGATGTTTGCTAGGGCGGAAGCGAAAGCTTTCACGTTAGTTGGAAAAATTTCACCTAGCATCAGAATGGGCAGCGTCTGCATACCCAAACCAAACACAACCACGTAAATCACCAAGGCTACAATTGGTACAAAATCAAATTTGGCTGTATTTACAGTTGTAACTTCCTGGAGGAAAAAGTATATCGCGTCGATCAATAGAGCAAGACCTGAGCCTGCCGTAGAAATGATTAGTAGAGGTCTTCTTCCTACTTTGTCGACAATCACAGAGCAACACATACAGACGGCCAGTTGCACGCAGAAGTAAATGGTAGTTGCTGCGTTTGGAGAAAGGGCGTCTCCTGCACTTTCAAAAATGGTTTGCGCGTAGTTCGTAAGAGCTGTGGTACCACTGAGTTGTTGAGCGCCGAAAGTTATCAAGGAAACAATAAGAGCTTTTCTGTTGCCCTTTACTGCTAACAAATCTAAGCATCTTCCGCTATTTTTTTGTTGTTCTGCCACAGCTTTGCTGATCCTATTTAATTCGACATCGACATCATCAGTGCCTCTAAATACCACCAAACTCCTTCTGGCTTGCTCCGGATTTTCTTTAATGAGATAATAATAGGGGCTTTCGGGTACACACCAAAAGGTAAGTAGGCATACCACTGGAATTGCTGAGCACACCATCGCTGTTTGGCTTATGTCCAAATACGCCCCAATTACGTTTATTAGCATCGTACCGAAAATCCGCGTTGCCACCACGCTCGAACCAAGAAAGCCTCTTCTTTTCGCATCTGCAATTTCTGCCAAGTATAAAGGAAGAATGCAAAAAGATGCTCCATCTGCTACTCCTTTAATAAAGCGCGCAATAAGTATTGCTGCAGTCGATGGGATAAAGGCGACCATCATCCATCCAACAAACGATGGAAGGGTTGTTAAGAGCAAGACATTTTTCCTGCCGATTCGATCTATAAGTAGGCTCCCAATGCAGT